>CAKNWW010348603.1:0-21113 GCA_932074435.1 Andricus kollari | reverse complement strand
AAAAATCGATCTTTGCTACAACGTTCGAATCTGGGTATCTTTTTATACGATTTCTTCAAAACATTAACAAAATGAATAAAACATTTCATGCATTAATTTCGTGTAGTAGATGCTAATACACTTATTTTGATTAATCCCGAGTTTATCCCAGGAGAAAATAACTTTTTTACCTGAGATTTTAATTGCTTACGGAAAGTAGCAGATGCAACGGGAAATATCAATCAAAGTTCATACCATTCTTCCCATATTCTTTAATATTAATTGATAAATTAAAAATTGTTCGCTCTTTACATTTTTATGGTTGAATCAAATGTTAAGGTACAAGAATATATCATTGATCACCTTCTTTTATATTTGTTGGTCGTGTGTAAACGATCGAAACTTTTAAATCGTTATTGTGGATAACTTACATAGGTGGACTCTTCGTTTTTCACCGTGACCCTTCGTATAAATACAGAATAATTACATAGGTTTTACGGCAATTCAATTCTTTCTAACCCAGGCTTAAATTTACACGTGAGATTAAAACTAACGATTCCATTACCTGTTTTAATGTTAATGTTATCAAAACTGATGATGGCACCATTATCACGGATTGGCAAAGAAAGGATACTTATTCAGGCAGATGCATAAACTTTTTTTCTAAAAAGTAGTGATATAGCCACAACTTGTTCATGATATATCAGCATACATTTGAAAAAAGGTAATTATCTATTCTTTGTTGCAGATTTCACTTCACCGTTTGAATGTTTACCGAATGGAGACCCTATTCATTGTGTTCCTCGCTGCGGACCTTCTTCTTCTTCCGAAAGACATAATTCTCCTGAGAAGTCACTTCCTCCTGCTGAGCCTCCTATTCGTGTCAGGTCCAGGTCTCCTCTTGCAAAGCGTTGGCCTAACAAGTTATTTACTCCCCCTACGAGGCTTCCTTCTTCTGACGGATGGGAATGTGGACTTGAGGAACTTAGATTTATTCGACTTATACCCTATAGGAATCGTGATCGGGTATTCGAGCTTCGACGATACACTTTTTCTCACACTAAAGAAATCAAAGTACTCGTGAGAACAGATGTCCGTGGGCCTTTACCAACCCAAGAACAAATTGTATTATCAACACTTGATGGTGACATTTTTGCAATATTGGAGAGTAGTAATGTTCTTGCTGGAATATATAATAATAAAAAAATGAAAATACGGGTGAAATTAAACATGGAAAGCGGCACGTTCACCGAATTAACCCCAGAAGAAGTTGCTGAAACTCCTGTAGGCGCCCGTCGCCAGATCAAGTATCATTTTGAAGTTCAGCATGTGGCCCCTAGTGTAAACCCCGACCCTCAACTTCTTTAATTCCATTTTTTTAAAGTAACACTAAAATATAATATTTTCGATGATCCGATGTTGAAACGTATTATGATTCTTAATTCTGAAATTGTTCGTCAGTGGCGCAGCTCGTCTTCTTCGGAAACAAATAAAAAATGTTTTTTTTATTTGCTTACGAGTACATTCACGTATATTGGAGAAACCTTCATATTGTTTAACTGCATCAGTTTTTTAACAATAAAGAAAGATTTTTATATATACAAATAATGTCTGTATACACAGTTACTAATTGCTATAGAAAGAATATCACAAAATTTGTTAATTAGATGTATCAAAGTTTTTGTTTGAACGCCGTGAGAATTACTGTCAACAGATAACAGTTTTTTGAAGGTTACCGTGCCCATTTCAAATAAAAAATTTTGTTATCTATGATTCTGTCCGCCACCTTTATTTACCCTAAATCTGACAACAGATATAGTTGTAAATCATTAGCATAAAGATATTACATGGCTGAATTGAAAATGTTGAAAATCTGACTTTAGCGCTCATTAAAGTGGAACAATTTAGCAGATATATGGAACTTATAATTGATCGTACATTTTACACCCTTTTCGGGTGTGTGTGCAATTAAAAACTGACATAAGTTACATCCAGAAAATTCAATAATATGAAAATCCGCAAATCGGAAATATTAGTTCGCATAGTTTTTAACAAGCTAGAAAAACAAAAAGCAAGTTAAAAGTATTGTAGAACTTCACTTAACATTAAAGAAACTTGAAAACATTTTTTTTCAACGGAATGGATTTTACAAAGTAACAAAGGGTAAAATATATCCGAAACCGATGTCCATCAAAAAGCTTAGACGGGAAAACATCGCAGGAGTAAGAAAATCCCGTCTCGTATCTAATGGATTTTACTCGATGACAAGGAGTTGACTACCGTAAAACATTTGCTCCTTTAGCTCGACTGAGCTCAATCAGCATTCTCATAGCACTTACAATGAGAATGATCTCAAAATGCATCAACTGGACATTGGAGCGGCCAACATAAATTAAAAACTAGGAGAGAAGATTCCAATGGAGTAATCCGCCGAGAAAGAGAAGTTGAATAAGACGAAACCTGACCAGCAACTCCCACGAAAAATCACCAGAATGCTATCCGATATCAAAAAAGGTAATAAAGTATGTATTTCAAAACGATGATTGTATGATTTGCGTCAACGAAGAAGGCAGTTGAACATTGTCAGATACACAAGAAAATGTCCTCGTTTTTTCGAAAACTATTGGAGATTTTCGGAGGTATTTTTTCCAATGAAAATACATTTGAAGAACTACGGCGCAGTTAGCAAGTCGTTTCAGTATCACTCGAACCGACCGAGAGAGCACAAGTGAGTGAAAATGAGTTCTGCATACGTCAAAATTTCTGAAGCGGTCTTCTTGTGTACCCAACCAAAAGGACCACGTATGACCTACAGCGCGGCTGCCAAATATATTAAGAAGTCGAAAACGTTTGTAAAGAAGTGGGTTGAGGACGCTAAACCAGTTAGTACTCCTGTGAATCCTAGTAAGAAATTGACAAAACCAGAATCATCACGTTTAAAGGAAAAAAGTTGATCAGAAAACACCATAGTCAATATTCTTAAGCTGAACCAGTGAAATTGGCGCCTGTTGAATCAGTATTTTAAATTATCATTGATAAAACAAACATTTCCCAATTTTTATTAGGTGAACCAGGAAGTGACTTAACTAAAACAATCAGTGGAATAAGCCAGCAAAGGCAAAGAATAGATTTAACCAGTGATCATAGCAGTAGCATTCCACGAGATAACGGCTATACTTGACTAAGAGTAATTATTTAGTTACACGAATCATAGATTCCTCAGTTTTTCTTCTATTTGAAAAAAAACGAAGATGGTTGATACTCTGGTGTTCACCTTGGCAATCATCCTCAATTCCACTGCTAAATATGTTATGATTTACGGGAAGCTGTAATAGCTTGAATAATAATTTTTCAAGTTTTATCCTAAAACGGCAAACGCATCATGGCCAAAAAAACCCTTAGGAAGTACACTTTAAATTAATTTTGAAAATCGGCAGGTCCAAAATATTGCATTGTACTCTTAATTTTCATATTTTTCAACTCATCATGAGACATACTTGTAAATCTCAAATATTTGAAAAAGCTTTGAGTATTATTTACTTGTTTCTTTATTCATTTAAATTCCCTGGTTGTACCATGAATGGGCCACCAAAAATGTACATAGTTACATATATATTGTCTTTTGTGCTGATAAGCTTATCTAAAATATTACGATTTAGGTTGTCCGTGAACGTTGTTTGGGTAACTATCATGATATTTATTAAGCTTTCAGCTTATAGGTGCATTACGTTTAGATGCTTACTCATTGCAAATATAGATGAGTTGAAACATATAGAAAAATTTGGTAGTAGTATGTGGAACGGCAAATCTCGTCTGGCTGATTGCCGAGGCACTTGGAATTAAAGACAGCCCAACAAGAAATTGAGTCTATCTGATTTATAATAAACTTTAAAAAACTAACAAGAGGCATATACTAGACGTTCGGCTAGTGTGTGGCAATTACATTTATTGCACATTTTTTGATAGTCTGAGCCTCGCGTTGGATATACGCCTTCATTTTTGAAGGTAAGATATTTCAACTTTTTTTTTTTGAGTTATCTCCATATCATCCCATACTTTCAAGCATCAAGATCCAAACTTGCGTAGCGTATTCAAGTCCCGATCGCACGAAAGTGTTGAACAGGTTTCTCAGAATCCAAGGACTTTAAAATTCCTGCACGAACTGTTTACAGATCCTAAGGCTCTGACTTGTAAGGCTGCTTTATATATCGGTACAACTTAGCTGATTTCTACCTCGTGGGGAAGTTGACTATTATTAGTGCTAGGTTATACATTTTTTCAATGGCTCGAATAGAGCACCAACATAGTCCCTAACAAGGAAACTAGATATGCCATCGATTTCTTTTTATTTGTTGAAATTCATCGAATCCAAGTATGCAAGATATTCAAGATCCACACCTACAAGTATTGATTATCAATTTTCACTAGATTAGTTCATGTCATGCAGAAAAATTGAAAACTTTGGCTGTTTTATAGAAAATAGAGTTACATTTAAACTATAAAAAATATTTTGAAAAATTAAAACCGAAGTGTACCAAAGCAACGAACTAGAATTTTTACGGCCAAGCATGAATTTGCGAAAACGAGTCTAAGCCAAGGCGTAGACGAGGTTTTGCAAACACGAGATTAAACTTCAGAATAATCATTAGTTACACTGGTAAACAAATTTTGCACGAATATTTATTCATTTTTTCTTCTACTTTGGCAGAATGAAAATCGATTCTACTTTGGTCTTCACCTTGGTACTCACCCTCCATTATATTGGTGAATATAAATATATAATAATATATCTATATATATATAATTTTAAGTCAATTTTTCAGCTTTCCATAACTAAAAATTTGTCAAACAATTTTTGATTAATCTTTATTTGAGTTTGTGCATAATGAATTCGGATTTTATCTGAATAAATTGCGCTTGTTAATTTATCAACCGTAGTTTAATTATCATAAGTAAACATGTACATATTACTCATAGATCGGCATTTTACCTATGAGCGAAAGGTTAGCTATACGTGCGTAGAACTGTTAGGGGGAGCGAAAATGCTGCCACGGAATAAGGGTGGAATTAGGGTTACCAAATTATAAAATTCATGCACTCTATCTGATCGAAACTGTCTAAAACACATTTAAGAAAAACAAACTTAACCTAAAAGATTCATTGTCTTGTTTGCTATTCGGAATATTTATTTAAACAAGTACCTACCAATCTATTCATTAACAATCTGACTTTACGTTTTAACAGGCAGCACACAACATGTTTTTGGGCAGAATAAACACTTTTAATATTATTAAATTATCCAAACTTAAAAAGCCGTCTGAATCTGCGGCTTGCGTGCAGCATTACCTTTGATGACCTACGTTACCGACAGTTTCGATCAATTGAAGTACATGAATTTTTCAAGTTGGCGACCCATCTTTGACGCACTTTTTGAAGAAAATTTCACGGAATACACATTCTGTTCATAAATATGCTTATAAAACGCCTCAGTATTTGAGAGATCAGGTATCCTTTTTTTCGCAAAAACGGATATGAAGCTCTGTATCTATAAGAGCAACATCCTCCAGCGAACATACAAACAGTTCCAGCGAAATCGTTTTCGCAGATAGCCGATAATGCCAACATGAGAAGTAGGAGAACAAAAATCCACCAAAAAGTCTTTCTCAGAATGGACAAATTAGCTGAAGCGCATGCTGTTCTCCTGGATATGCTCCCGAAAGATGTTAATCTCTGGAATCTGAAATGTATAGTTTATGAGAAGGCGGTCTCCCTGCTTAGCGACAATTGAAGTAATTATACTTTAATACGCCTGAATAAGACTTGCGAGCGTATTGCACAGCTTCACTTTAAAATTAAAACGGCGAGACGACATGCATCAAATGTGCAGTGCCTGATTAGCTACATAAAAGCAAATAAAAGATTCAATCCAAAACTCAGGGCACTTGCTTGAAACCTAAGGATAGCAAATCACAGACTGAACTAGCATAAGCTACTGACCATGAAGCAGCACTGGACGGCAAAAATAAGATCTCTTTCAGCATCCAAAGAACGCCTTGAACGGCATGCAAAGTGGATTCAGAAAGATCACACATTTTCCCCTTATCCTTCTTGCCTGTTCAAGAAAACGTCATGTGCCGTTGAAAATCCGCCTAGTCGAGGAGAGATTTAATTCTTCCGGCAGCAAGTATATGGAGATACCTATCAGCTAGCTGAATAAGGTCCAGATATATCACTCTCGTAACTTTTGTCAAAGGCAAAGGTTGCTCGGTCCAGAGGAAGAGTATCCACTAATTACCGCTGAAGAAGTGAAGAAATTCATCACTAGAACTTATCTCTTTTCAGCAACAGGGCTAGATAAAATCTACCACTTTTGGTGGAAGAAGTTCACTTCTACGCACCAACATCTGACTCGTATATTTACTACTTTCTTAAAAGAGAACAAAACACCCCACAGTGGTTTGTGAAAACACGCACCATACTGATCCCTTAGACCGGAGTTTATCAAAATCCAAATAACTGCAAGCCCCTAGCTTGTTTAAACACCTAGCCGGTATGGACTGCAAGAGTTGAACAACGTGGATGCAAGAGAGGGCTGGCAGGTTGTAGAGAGAACCTGTTAATAGATAGGTGTATTATCCAAGACTCGATGAGGTATCGACGCAGCCTGTCCATGGTTTGGATTGACTACCGTAAGGCATTCGATATAACAAACCATGAGCTACGTATCAAGCTTCTTAAATACCTGAAGGTGCATCCAAGAATAGTGAGATCCATGAAAGAGCTGATGCCCTCGTGTCGGGCAAGATTTGTCATAAGATCTAACAAAAGAAAAGTGACTACCAGCTATGTCTCATATAAGAGGGGGGTCTTCCAAAAAGACTCAATAAGTCCGATAATATGCTACATCTCCCTCTTGCCTCTATCTATTGTGCTTCGAGGCAAAAGCTCTGGATACCTATACGACTCCCCGAGCAGAAGAAAATCTAAGGTCAACCAACTTTCATACATGGACGACCTTGAACTATTTTCCTTTACAAAAGAAAACCTTGACATCCTTGAGGCGGCGGTAGATCAGTACTGTAAAGCGATTGGCATGAGCTTTAGACTGGACAAGTGTGCCGGCGTCCATCTACACGAAGGAAGATTAGAAACTACATCATCGCGTAACAATCAGGATCAGAAACATACGCATATCTAGGACTACCGCAAGCGGAAACCCAAAATGTGCGTGTGTTAAAAACGGCCCTTGAAAAAATCTATCGCCAAAATCTCAGAAAAATGTAGGCTTACGAATTATCTGGGACGCTTTAGATAAAGACGACCAATATGCTGGCGGTCCAATACTGCATTACACGTTTAGTGTCGTAAAATATAACATCAATGAATTGAAGCAAGTTGACCAAAGCACACGGAAGGTTATGACAATCCATCAAAGTCATCATCCTACATATTCAGTACCTCGAATATACCTCCTTCGAGATAAAGGGGTAGAGGTTTTCTGAGCTTGAAGAGATAGGGCCGCGGATAATCTCCTCTGCAGCCGGCTGCAGAAGAGCTTGGTCTCTCATTTGATTCCAGCGACTTTACATATGGCCTAGCATCAATAACACCTTTGTTGCTCATAAGTCGAATACAGGTAGCAGAACATTCGCTCCTACTGAGCGAACATGCTGAAAAGCCCCTTCATGGTAAATTCTACGGCATTATACGTGGAGAAGAGCTGTCGATAGGTCTGTCCAACATGTTTCTCAAGTCTGCTGGGTTGAGATCGCAGACTGAGGAATTTCTTTCTGCTTGTCAACACGGCGTTAAAGACACCTTAGATTACAGCGAGCGCATAATGCCTAGGGGGAACTGGAATCCGTTGTGGGGAATGATCAGTGTAAGATTTACTGGAATTTCTAATTCTTTACCACTCAGCGTATCAGTGCTACAAATCCTGATATTTCCCTTTAAGACCTGATGGCGAAAAACGGGTGAAATATCAAGCACTTCTTTTTAGGGTGAGCAGGCTGTACCAAGGCCACAAAGTCCATCTGGTAGTTTTCGTATTCGGCTGTCTTGAAGGCATGAAAGCTTCATTTCTTAGCCAACTCAACAAAATTCCAGCTTGCTAGAGTCAGGTTCAGTCCATGGTGAACCGTATGCGAAAGGCTGTTCTTCTGGGATAACTTTATCTGGTCTGTCAACATTGTACCTCGTAAAATTCTACAAAGATTGATAGCTCTATAAAAGTATTCCCGCTCTTGCTTACCTTCTAGGATAGAAGGAGCAGGAGCGGATGACGTACGCGTTCGGGTTGCGTTGGGATTGGTAGCTTTAAGGAACCATGATCGCAGCTTCTAGGGCCTACAGCTTCTCATAATCATCATACTGAAATCCAGGTAAAGATTACACTTAGCTTTTTTATGAAGCTAAATTAACTTGACAGTGTCGCGTTGGGAAAAAAATCGATCTTTGCTACAACGTTCGAATCTGGGTATCTTTTTATACGATTTCTTCATAACATTAACAAAATAAATAAAACATTTCATGCATTAATTTCGTGTAGTAGATGCTAATACACTTATTTCGATTGAGAGTTTTGATCCAAGTTTCAGTGAAAATGAAGGTAAAAGATAAAAGATAGGCAATATTATCACGGATTGGTAAAGAAAGGATACTTATTCAGGCTACAAATTGTTCATGATATATCAACGCAGATTTGAAAAAAATTAATTTTTTTTCTTTTTTGCAGAATTCAGTTCACAGTTTGAATGTTTACCCAATGGAGACCCTATTTACGGCGTTCCTCGCTGCGGACCTTCTTCTTCATCTTTTGACAGACATAATTCTCCTGAGAGGTCACTTCCTCCTGCCGAAACTCCTATTCGCGTCAGGTCCAAGTCTCCTCTTGCAAAGCGTTGTCCTACCAAGTTAATTACTCCCCCTACAAGGCTTCCTTCTTTTACCGGACCGGGATATGGCCTTGAGGAACTTAGATTTATTCGGCTCATTCCCTATAAGAATCCTCAACGAGTATTCGAGCTGCGAAGATACACTTTTCGTCCCACTAAACAAATTAAAGTACTCGTGAGAATAGATGTCCATGGACCTTTGCCAACTCAAGAACAAATTGTATTATCAACACTCGATGGTGAAATTTTTGCAATACTGGAGAGTAGTACTGTTCTTGCTGGAATATATAATAGTAAAAGGATTAAAAAACGGGTGAAATTAAACATGGAAAGCGGCACGTTAACCGAATTGACCCCAGAAGAAGCTGCTGAAACTCCTGTAGGCAGCCGTCGCCAGATCAAGCATAATTTTATAATTAGGCATGTAATTACTAGTGTAAACCACGAACCTCCACACCTTTAATTCAATTTTTCAAAGAAACACTAGGATATAATATTTTTGGTGATCCGAAGTCGGATAAAAGTGTCACATATTACTGATCATTACATTAAAAAGTCAACGTACTATGACTCTTAAGACAGAAAGTTTTCGTCAGTTTTGCAGCTAGTCTTTTCCGGAAACGAATAAAAACATGTTTTTTTTTTATTTTCTTACGAATACACTTACGTCGATTGGAAAAACATTTACATCGTTTAACTGCATCTGTTTTTTAACCATGAAGAAAGATTTTTGTATATAAATAAGGTCTATATACACAGTTAACTATTGCTAGAGAAAGAATACCACAAAATTAGTTAATTAGCTGTATCAAAGTTGAATGCCGTCAAAATGACTGTCAACAGATAATCTTTTAAAGTATTACACGTAGATATGACATTATACAAAATTATTAGTATTGGTATTATACAATATTTACGATTTACCAGGAGTGTACTTTCACTTAAACTTCATTAAAAATCTATCAATGTCCAAATAAAACTTATTTCAACGTGAAAGTATTCTTAGTCGAAATAATAAAAGAAAACCTGCAAAAGTAGAGAGTATTTAAAAATAAAATATTTGGAATATCTTTGAAATTAAATAATAGAGAATTTAAAGTAATTTCAAGCAATTATTGTCTCAAACTTACAATCCGAGCCACCAGGATCTTACGATCGGCGCGAATTAGATTGAAACCGCTGACGACTACGGCTAAACTGGATATATCATTATTAAGCCAAGACTCGGAAATCGCGACGACGTCGAGACTGTAAAGGTGTATTAGACCAAAAATATCGCTAATTTTCGGGATGAGAGATCTGACATTGATATGTGCGATAGAGAGAGATTTCGGATAATTATTAAAAGATGTGTGCTCAAAAGCCATTGGAGCAGCCATCGATATATGGGCCGATAATGAACGAGAGCTTGCGAAAAGAGATTCCGAATTCTCTACAGAAACAAAAGTACAATCAAATAAATCTTGCGCGGAGACTGTTTCTAAATCGAGCTTATGCTGGTATTAAGATCCGGAGCAGTCAAGACTGTGTGTCAAATCGAGGTAGAGGATGACTTCGCAGCAAGATGTTTCGACAAAAAAAGATCAAGGTCACCGTCATCTGGAATTTTTACTGGGTTTGAAGACACGTCCGAAATGTTTCTTATCCAGACCGATTTATTGTAAATCCATGCTTTCCTAAGGTACTTCCCAGGACCCAACCTTTCTTTGACTGCCTCTGGCAGGTTATAGAGATCTTGTGGAGGGTTGGGTTTGACTTGCACTATACTATTTGTAAAATTTGGGTCAATTTCCTGCAACCCTATTGTCTTTTTGTTCTTGATCTTAGAGGAGATGAATTCATCTCTTGATTTCGAGAGAATGAATCTAACGATGATTGGACTTGGATGGTCTTTATTAGCTGCAGGAACTCCAAACGTTTCTTCGATATTGGATATATTTGCCTTTGATTTGATAACCTTACATATTGATTCAAAAACGTTCAAGAGGTTCTCCTGAGAAGAGGACGGCAGTCCTGTGATGATCACTTCTCTGTCCCGACTTGCCTGCTCTATGCACTTTATGCGCTTCTCAAAGTTCTTCTTAAGGTCGACCAACTCTCCTTTATAACAATTCATTTCCTGGTTTAACTGAGCCTTAGCTGCTTGTGGACCCGAGATTTCAGCTTTCATAGATTCAAATTGTGTTAGAAGGGTAGCATTCTGCTCAGTCATTTTCTTTACGTCACCTTCCAGCGATTCGTAATTTTTGCTAAGTTTTGCAACTGAATGATCACAGGTGTCAACGGTGGCTTTGTGAGCCCGGATTTCTTGGTTAGTTTTCAAGCCATTTCCCTCAAATTTTTCCAACCTATCTGAAATGGTGAAAAAAGTGTTGTCAATTCTGCTTGATTCGGAAGTAGGAGTTTCAGGAGAGGTCCCATCATGACAGATATTATCCCTCAAATCAGTGCCATTATTTTCACCCTCTAGATCTTCCTGCTTATCTTCTTGTATATTTTCTTTCGAGGTTGTATCAGACTGGTGCATGCGTATCGACAAGGAGGATGACCCCCTTTCTATGTCATCCTCAACTCCAAAGATTTCCCGACAATCCTTACAAACCAATAGAACTCCTTTTCTTTGCTCAGTTTCGTAAAAAACGCAGCATTTCGCGTGAAATGCCTCATTACATGAGTTACAAATAATAACCTTCGCAAGTTTCTTTATTTCCTTATCACAGGTTTTGCAGGTCAGAAACTGGTTTGAAATAGCCTCAGCCATTTTAAAGAAAAGAAAAGTAGAACACCTGGAAGCGCCTTCCGCAGGCAGCCCGCTATGTAATTATGTATTGCGGTACAAATGAAAGGCTATGTCGTCACTGTGTCATCACTGTGATGCTTTCTGGCCCCTGCAGTCCGTTATAGCAGATGATTTAAGCCGTCCTAAGACAATCCAACACCTCCCTTGTAAGGAGGGGGACAAAAAAGACAATAAAACAAAGTAGGCTTACAATATTGTTTTCCCCAAAGCCGGCTTACACTTCGAAACCCAAAACGTATGACAAACGTAAATTGACCAGAGGAATCAATTGGGGACTGAGACCTGATGACGTCACTGAGATGCTCACTCACCGGTGCGATACAATACAGCTGATAATTAAAAGCAGGACCAGCAAAATTTCAGCTTCATCCTTTTCGAGTGGACGAGGTTTGATGAGATTGTTAACTGTACGAGAAAAAAATGTCCTCGAAAAAGCTTACACTCCGAAAAAACAGGAAAATTGCCGAGAGACTTCACCGACACAACCGTCTTCAAAATGACACTCATTCAAATTAGAAGACTTTCAATTAATAATAAATTATAGTTCTAAAATGTTAAGAATGTTAATTTTCCATTTTAAATGCTTCAAATTTGGAAACGTTCTTCCTTTAATGCTTTAATTTGAAGTTTATTACGTTTTTTACTAGGCGGTTTGACTGCAAAAGTTTACATTTTTAACTTTTACAATTTGAACAGTTTAAAGATTTCTGGTTGGAAAATGTAAATCCACGCTATCGTTTTCAATGCGCTAAAGTGAAGAATTAATTAGTCAATTTTTAACTATTAGAAATTATATCCTTGTTCTTGTTTCAATAAAAAACTGTCAAATTCAATAAGTTTAAAATAGAATATTTAAATTCTGAAACAACATTTGAATGGGATTTGAAATTGAGTGAAAGCATTTAATTGTTATAAACTCTTTAAATTGAAGTTATTTGTAATTGAAAAATAGGTAATAAAATTTTAATCGGACACTTTTCCATACGTCAAATCCAGTCATCGAATGAACACTGCCACTTTTCTTCTGGAAGATCTGCTCACGCTTGGTCTTACGCCGCACAGTGAGAAATTCGGCATAATTTTGTATCAAAATCGTAGATCTCGGGATCGGTGCAAGTTAAAGCGATGAAATTTTTACGGTAGAAATGATCATAAAATACTAACACAAGTTATTAAAAATAATTTGAGTTTTAGTGAAGAATAGTATTCTATAGTAATAGAGTGCATTGAGCTAGTCAAAAGCCAACAGAAAAAACGAAGGTCGCGCACGTCCTAAGGAGAAAATTAAAAATAGTGTTAACAGTGGCAGGAAGCACATCCCTGCTGCTAATGCCTCAAAAAGGACGATGTACAGACGCGCTAAAGCACTATTGCAGTCTGAATTTTATAGTGAAGATGCCATAATGGTAGCCAATAAAATGGGGAAATAAGAATACTGTAAATAAGAATCCAATTGGTGTACAAGGTAATAATTTGAGCGAAAACGTTAAAAGAAATAGTGTAAAGAAGTTAATAAGACATTAGAATTTAGCATTCTACTTGTAATATGGTTACAGTAAAGAGAGCTATAGTGGTTTAGTGACTGACAGTATAGAACACGGTGCACCAATTTATCCCTGCTACCCACTAATTGAAAAAGCTATGGAAGATTGTAAAGTGGAAAAAAAATATTATACTGAGTCCGATGTTGAAATATCAGTACCTTTACAGTTGATGTTAAATAAGACTGCCGAACTATTGTGTGAAGGTATTGCTTTGGAATGGGATGAATTTGATCTACTGAATTTAGCATTGAGCGCCACGTTGGGATTTGACAGTTCTTCGGGTCACACTTATTCGCAACAAAAGTGCAATAACCCCGATAGCGAACAAAGCAGCCCCCTGCAATCACTTTTTGTGACCAGCTTTATTGTTATTCAATTGAAAAGCAAGACGCGAAGTGAATATTTGTGGATTAATCCTTCTCCGTAGAATGTTCGATTTTGCAGACCCCTTAGAATAGCTCTTGAGATAGAAGACAAGCTAGCTACTCTTGGAGAATTTGAACGTTTGAAGGATGAGATTAAAAAATTAATGCCTCATAAATTTAAATTGATGAATAGCAAAAGTGTCAAAGTAACATTCAATGTAACGCAAACGATGTTCGATGGTAAATGTATAAATACTATTGTTGGCAACTATGCAACTTCTCGTTGCCCAATGTGTCTTCGAACTGCACATCAGTTTGGCAATTTAGATTATGAATTTCCTGTGAATAAAAGCTCTTTACTATATAGTTTGGGACTACTACATGATGAACTGCATACAATCGAACATGTTTTGCTCATTGCATACCGGAAGCCATTTGAAACTTGGGATATCCGCGGGCCAGTAAAAGGTAAGATCATTTTTTCTACTCAATCGAGATGAATGTAATATATTTTCTGTTAGATTAGTAAATAATAATTTTGCATTTTAAAAACTTATAAATAACATTGTTATGTATACTTTTGTTTTAGCTTTCAGAAGATTTTGCTAAGCAGAATATTTTTAATGAAACAAAGGATTTTCCATAAGATAGACGTTAGAGTGCACCAAGTTTTACAGGGACACGAAACCACAAATACGAAGAATGTCACAAGACGATGCTTTGAAACCCCTTCATTATTTGCTGAAGTCCTAGAAATAAGTGATCGCTTTGTATCCCGTATAGCTACAATACTGTTGGTATTCAAAAGCTAGAGGTAATTAAAATTAAACGAGCTTAAAAAATTTTTTTGGGAAACATACAAATTCCATTACGAGCTTTATCCGTGGGCAAGGATTTAACCAAGTGTACACAAATGATTGAAACACGGATGTAAAATTGTACGCATTTTTCCTTTGCATATGGTTTATTACTCTGAAGACGCGGATGAATCCTGGCATAAGCTATATAGAAAAAACATGGTATCACATGCGCGACAGATTAGCAAGGAGAATAAATTGCTTGATGTTTTTGATAGAGCAGTGTATTCGACAGACTTCACGATCTCATTAATTTATATAGAAAATCGTTTGAAAGCTCACAAATCCGATGATCCACTGCCAGCAGATGTGCTTGAATTTATCGTAGATAGGTATATTTTATAAATTATTCCTAATAGATTAATAGCGAATCTATTTGTGCATCAAGTAGATACTGTAATGTAATTCATTAAAATATTAACAGTGATTTTATTTTTCAGTGATGTTTCTGAGGACGAAGATTGACAGGAATACTGTTGAGTTATACCAATTTACAGGTTAACATTTCATATTTTTATCAATATTAATAATAATATTCTCAGAAAATGAACATATCAGATAAATTCCATAATAATACCCATAGGACGATCGTACTCTTCGTGAAAAAATACAGCGGAGACCTGTATCGCTTTTTGAGAATAAATTATAAGTTTGGTTATCAGACCAGATGATTTGCTATACCTAACTAAGCCAGGGGCAGGTGATTTTCTCTAGAATCTTCTCGATTCTCTCGAACCTAACGTCATTTTAAAACATGTAACATATGTTTTCCATGTATTTTTTCACGTTAAACACGATGGTGGTCTTGGTTTTGTCGTAGAACCTGAATGAAAAGCACTATAAACGAAAAATTTGTTTAAAAATCGCAAATTCGCGACCTTCCTTCAAGTCCAAACAAATTTTTTAACGTGTCCGGACACAAAATTTGGCCGAATTTCCCACTGTGCACCGGCAAAAGAGCAAGATCTGGACTGTAAGGAGAGAGACTCTGTCCTTCGTTCTGTGAGCCGGTGCATTTTCGTGGTGGAAAAGCCAGGTGCTGAGTTGAGATTTCGGCCTGATGTTTTCGAGTTGGTTGATGACTTGGAGTAAACATATCTAAGTAGAACAGGAAGTGATGACTGTGCGCTTTTTTTCTGCTACGACCCAATCCACAATGCCGTGTTCCCCAAAGAATACTGCAATCATTATTTTGCTTACACATCCAGACTTTCGATCCTCCACTGTAGTATCTTCATCTTCAAACAGCCAGAACTGCGTCCACTTCCTTCGTCCACAACGCGATTTCTCAGTCTCTCCTGGCTGCTTACTCGGTCTGTACTGGAAACTGGTCAATAGTTTCCCTCTTCCCACCTAACTTTAGACGCTATTTCTAATGCTGCAAGGATCGTCTCTGTTATTCCTAAAAGTTTCGCGTATTGCAAAACTTTCCTAGCGCCCCTTGTATTTACAGTTGATGAAATTTTAACGTTTCTCATCAAAAAATTGTAAACCCAAACGGTTGTCATTTTTAATTATTAAATAGGAAGAACCTACGATAAAAAACAAAGGTACAAAAAACTTATTTATATTTAGTTTATTTTGATTAGGAAAAAAGCGCAGCAATACGTACCCTCGCAGTTATAAGAACAGATACCCAATAATCTAACTCCAAGGTTCTTTCGGTTAAAGTAGGTTGAATGTTACCGTACCCATTTTCAATAAAAATCTTTGTTAACTATAATTCTGTCTGTCACCTTTAATTTATTATCAATTCGGCCACAAATATCTTTGGAAGACATTAGAATAAAGATATTACATAGCCGAATTTAAAATGTTATAAATCTGACTAGAGCGCTTATTAAAGAGGAACAATTTAGCATATGTATGGAACTTATCATTGTTTTCACATTTGACACCCGTTTCGTGTGCGTGACATTCAAAACTTACATAAGTCACATCTAGATAATTCAATAACATGAAAATCCGCAAATCGGAAACATTAGTTTGCTTTTCCAAAAGGATAAATTACTTTGTTTGAACGTATCTGCATTAGTTTTGTTGACTTGATTCACCATTAGTTTTCTTCTTAAACGATCAAAGTTTTTCCATGTAAGCATTTCTATAGGTCTTTAGCAGAGATCTATTTTTAAATATTTTTCACAAAGTTTTTAATAAGTGAGCTCAGTGGCGAAGTGCGTATGTGCGAACGTCCCTGGGCTGGAAGCGGCCACATTACGCCTGCTTCATGTGAGGAGGTCAGACAAAAAAACTATTTCTTCCGATTGGAACAACCCCTATATGATGTCCATGTGTAGTGTCAGTGTTAAATAGATCCGCTTATTCATTATTATCTTCCCGCGTTTCACTTATCCACTTATATTTTTAGTTATGGGCACTAGGAAACCAAAATTATAATAACTAGAAAGTGCAAATAAAGTTTTTAATGGTCCGGAACGAGGCTTGAAAATCCGCAAATGGCATTATAACGCGACCGGTGGCAACAGCTGATGACGAAACCTTCAGCATAGCAGCAGAGCAGTGAGCGGACGCCGATCTCAAGGCACAGTCAGATTTGCTCCTGTCTATTTCTGCCTTTGTATTAGGACCGGCAAGAAAAGTCATGCTTTTGAAAAGAATGATTCTTCATAGGATGCAGGAAGTGGAACATTCGCGCGATCACATCGCATGATTTTTGGAAGCAATTGACAGTTTGCAGGAAGTATAAATCAAACTCAATAAAGATCTCCTAGAAATTATGTTGCAGTATATTTTACCAGGAAGCTATAAAAACATTCATTCTGCTATCGAATCACGCGATGAACTTACTGAGCCCGAAATTTAAAAAATTAAAATTCTCGAACAAAGCGATGCGCTAAAAATTAAAGCGCAAGAAAGTAGCGAAAAAGCAGCAACGTTGAGTTTTGGGAAAAATGAAGGCTATTTTTGAAGGAAGCTTGGAGGTCCCAGGGGGAAATAAATGGGTGGAGGGCACAGTCAGCTCGCTATATCAAAGGAACCCTTTCTAGGCAGGTATCTTTCTTAGGCGAAAGATACGTCACATGCATTGGTTGCGTGAAACCTGAATATTTGCGTCGCTGCCACTCGAAAAGCGGTGATGAACGGGTCTGTGCTGACGAGACCGCTCTCAATCCGAAGGAGCGTACAGGTAGGCAGTCTACGGTTAATACGCCATGAGAAGTAGTATTTGGCGTGAGGCTTTTTGATTCCGGGAATTCTACCCTCTTAGAGGGATTTTGTTCCCCGACTCTTCAACCGAGAGATCTTAGGTGTAGAGTCTACGTATGGTTTTAGAAATCACTGGAACACTCGGATAAATTTAATCGATCCAATTAAAAAGGGAAAATAATTAATTTAATTAATTAATAAAATTACATGTATGATCATCTTATTATGTTCTTCCCGATTCTGTGACATGTCGCGTGAATTTCCATTTCCATTCAATAACTAAATTCGAAAACAGAATGGTTCGAATCTTAGTTGATACAGGTGCCACACATTCTTATGTGGACAAGCAATTATTGTAAAAAATCCAAAATTCTAATTATTTAATTTTAAATCCTGTTTCGCGGAAATTATTTGTCGCGAATGGTGAAACCATTGACATAATTGAACAAGCAGCAATTCCTCGCTAATCCTCATCGGGCCATTTGTTCTCCTCGATGGGCATTTCGCCCAACCACTACAAGCTCGTCAGCACCTGGCCACGTGCTGTTGGCCATTGTAATTATGTAAGTGGAAATAAACACTTACAACCTTTTTTAAAAACGATTTCGTTTATTGTGTTGAACCACTTTTCGGCATTCCAATTCCCGCTTCCCTCCTCGGCATTACTTCCTGATAAGAAATGTAAAATTCCTTCATCAATTTGAAGAAAATCTAGAATTGAAAAATTTTCATCAAGGATGACGTTCAGAAAAGGTTTATAGAACTAGAAAAACAGCAAAAGAAAATTCAAGCACTCCCTCTGGAACATGAAGGGGAATTATCTGGAAGTTAAGAAGAAGACGTTATTTGTTGACAACATCCAGTTCCAAACTTGCGTAGCGTATTCAAGTCGCGATCGTACAAAGGTGTTAAACAGGGTTCTTAGAATGCTAGGGATTTTAAGATTCCTGCACGATGTGATTACAAATCCTAAGGCTCTAAAGCTACAGCTGCAATTGAACGAGTATGATCGGCATGGGCATGAAACCTTGTTGAAATTCAGTACTAATTGGCGATATATACCTTTAGACGTCTTCATTGACAGCCTTTTCAAAGACCTTTGCAAAGTTTGATATAATAGATATTGGTCGATAATTAGTTAACTCAGACTTATTACCTTCTTTATATAACGGCACAACTTAGCTGATTTCTACCTCGAGGGGAAATTCTCTATTATTAGCGCTAGGTTAAAAATTGTTTGCAAAGGTTCGATTAGAGCACCAACATAGTCCCTGACAAGGAAACTAGGTATGCCATCGATTCCTTTTTATTTGTTTAAAATTCATCGAATTCAAGTATGCCTTGTATTTTTACCACTTATAAGTAATTTTTAAACAACTTAAACTTGTTTAAACAGCGTTCTTTGGCAAGATATCCAAGTTTCACACCTGGAAGTATTGATTCTTAATTTTGAATAAATCAGTTCATGTCATTCAGAAAACATAAAAACCTTGGCTCTTAATTTTTTCCAAACTATCCCTGATTCAGATAATCAATTTTTTTACCTGCTTCTGATTTATGGAATATAAATATCTCAGTACTTCGAGGTAGAGGCTGATATATAGTCCACGAGATAAAACTCCAGAATAATCATTAGTTACATTGTTAACCAAATGCTTCACTAATATATTGATCAGTTTTTCTTCTACTTGGGCACAATGAAGATCGTTTCAACTTTGGTTTTGACCCTGGCGATCACCCTCAATTCTATTGGTGAATATAAAATTAAAATAATAATATGTCTATAATTTTAAGTCAACTTTTCAGCTTTCCACGAACAACACTATATCAAACAATTTTTTTGCGTGTTTATTTGAGTTCGTGCAAAATGATTTCGGATTTTATCTGAATAACTTGCGCTTATCACTTTATCAACCGTAGTTTAATTATCATAAGTAAACATGTAAATATTACTCATAGATCGGCAGTTTACCTGTGAGCGGAATGTTAGCTTTACGTGCGTAGAACTGTTAGGGGGAGCGAAACTGTCACAACGGGAAACGCGTGAAATACGGGTTGCCAACTTACAAAATACATGCACGCAACATGTTTTTTGGCACAATAAACAATTTTAAAATAACTAAATTATTCAAACTTAAAAAGCCGTCCGAATCTGCAACTTTTGTGCATCATTTTCTTTGATGACCTCTGTTACCGACATTTTCGACCAGCTGAAGTATATGAATTCTTTAAGTTGGCGACCCTTTTTCACGCTATTTCGGAGACGAAACTAAGCTAAGCTTCCGCTCGTCGGTGTAAAGCCGACCACAGTCAGTTGTCTTAGGATACACTTCGCCTGACTATGTGCTGAATCATCGTTTTACAGCGTTACATATAAGGTTTTTATTTTTTATGCTTAATATTTTGGATGATGTGCAAAAAAATACTTGGATTCAAAAGTTAGAAATTTTTTTGGTCCTGGCGGACTAGTTAGCACCTGATTAGGATCCGAACAGACTGACTAGATGACGAGGAAAAAAATCCCTTTTTTAGAGTTCATTTTTCATTTTTGATTCTGTTATTCAGCCTGGCTCTTTTTGGAAATCTAAGGAAACAAAAATTTTTATTGAGACACTTAGGAAATTATTTGGTCTTGAATGGCTAACCGGCACCTGGTGAGGGCCAGAAAAGACCATTTAGATTAAAGGGTCTAGACAGTGCCCTAACTAGACGCGAATCTGCCCAGATGATTTTGTACACGGGTAAAGCTCACATTAGCAGTAAACATTATTAACACTCAAATGCCGTTTTATTTCAATAATATGAAAGTGGTACAATTGATAAAATACAATATAATAATTCTGAAGTGTGTAATTTAACGCAGAAAAATCACTCAAGACATTTCAAACAGTAGATAAATCTTTTCTTATCTATCAAAGTAAAGTTTGTGGCAAACTCCAGTTTTAACCTCTTTCTTCTGTAAATACATACAGTGACAATTTTTACACAAGAATGGAACTCATGAAATATTTTATTCAAGTGTTTGAAAACAAATTTTAAACGAAATCTTGATAAAAATGCACTATTCGGAGATTTATTCACAGAAATACATTCTGCTTTCACTAAAATGATTTCAAATTGATTTAATAGTGATGGTCGATCAGAAAACGTTGTCCTTTCAATATGTTTATTAATGTGATAGACAAAGTTATATTTTTATACTGCTGGTATAGGTAGAAGATAAATGTTACCCTTATTAGGATATAAACTTTCTGCTATTGCCTGTTCGCAAGGGTAAACTTTAAGTACCCACGTGAGTTTAGAGTAACTGTTATTGCAAGCAGACACAAGGCATTACAGTTTCCTTAGTGTTTTGATATTTCAAAAAAGATGTGTTTTTCTCTTCTAATACATACATGTCACAAACATACCTAGCATTTCGAAAATAGTGATTTAAACTAACACTTTAACACTGCTTGGTAAGAAGGCTTGCATTGAAAAGTATTCGAAAATTTTCTCTTCAT
>CAKNWW010348596.1:0-13483 GCA_932074435.1 Andricus kollari | reverse complement strand
GATTTGAAATTTCACGACAGTTTTTTGTACCATGTTTGACCCTAGGGAAGAGGCGGATGAAGATGTTGAGGACGATGAAGAGGAGGAGGTTGACGTGGAGGGCTTGGAGGACGTTGACGTGGAGGGATTGGAGAGGGAGGAGGAGGAGAAGGATGAGAGGGCTGCAGCCATGGAGACGATTTATCGCTCTCAGTTGCAAATGCACCAGCAGATGCAGCAACAGCAATTGCTGGAACAGCAGTTGCAACACCAGCAATTGCAACAGCAGCAATTGCATGAGCAGCAGTATCTACAACAGCATCATCTCTAAACGGGCGATGGTTTACATGAAGGTAGGAGAGAGAGTCCTTTTATTATTAAATGGGATAGGTCGCGTTATTTTAAAAAGTTTAATGTGAATGGGCGCGAAATTGAAATTAAAATAGTTAAGCCTTCAGAGTCTGAAAATATCATCGAGTATTTAAAAAAAGCGTTTATCGCTATTTTTTAATATTTGATGAATTTTGTTGATAACCCTGAAGATTATGCTAGCATAAAATTTAATTTGGATTTTTTGTTCGAAAGGTGCTGGTGGTTTGTTCTTTCGTCCGGCACGCGATTTAAGTTTCGAGATCCTCTGGGATCTCATTTTTAAAATTATTCAAAGTAATGATGAGTTTAAATTGGATAAATCGTTTGTCGTAACTTTAAATATTATCAAAGGTATACGCGGTGCCGGACGAAAGTTGCTGACACACGAGGGTGTTAAAAAAAGGTCAATTTTAAATATCGATAATATAGATAATCTTTGTCTTCCTCGTTCAATTGTGGCTGCATGTGTGTACCAAGAGCGAGGTACAATTCGCAGTGGAGACTTGCATGCGAAATGGGTTAGTGTAAGGCAGTCAAAGGGAAAATTACAGCGGGAACTAGCTACTACTAGCAAATGTAATCAAAATTACCTCCTACGCGAGCGAATCGCGTTACTCATTTTTGAATTTAATAATTTTGGTATGGGTAAAGCTCCACCTGTGTATGACGGTACTAGAATAATTTCAGATTCGGTCATACGGTGCGATATAGTATAAATATAATATTTTACCCCAATAAAAACCACTTTGAACCTATTTTATGTTTAAAAGCAGCCGCGGGTAGCCGGGAGTTTTGCATACCCTGCAATAAAAGTTATACAAATCCAACCACCCATAGATGCTCTAATAAATGCAACTCATGCCATTCAATACCTCCTTGCAAATCTGGGGAAAACATAGCATACAATAATGCACTGGAAATAAAATGTAATTCATGCAATAGATTTTTCTTTGATGCTAATTGTTTACGCAAACATTGCGAAAAAGGTTCCTTTTCCGGTGGAGCAAGTGTATGTTCTACCTTACAGATTTGTAAAAAGTGTTTGAGGGTGGTATATTTTTATAAATCAAAAAACCATGAGTGCGGGACATTTTACTGCAAAAACTGCAGATGCATACCTGCGTATAACCACGAATGTTTCATGTCCCCTATTATCGAGCGTCTAGTTAATACCCTGAAGCGAATCTGTTTCGTGTTTTATGACTTAGAAACTCGACAAACGAAAACGCTTCAAGGGGATGATTCGGTGAACATCCACGAGCCGAATCTCTGTGCAGTCCAGAAAGTCTGCTCTGATTGTTTATCAGACGAAAATATTAATGAATAGTGTGTATATTGCGGTGTCCGGCAACTTATTTTCAAAGGGGAAGGTGTTATAAAGGATTTCATAGAGCACGTAACACGCGAGGGGAAAAATTCAAGTCAAACCATTTGTATTGCACACAATGCAAAAGGGTTTGACCTGCAATTTATTCTCCGTTAATTGGTGGAGGTAAAAAGTACTAGAATCCGCCCAAACGTGATCACAAATGGCACCAAAGTAATGCTAATGCAGGTCGGTGATTGTAAATTCGTAGATAGTTTGAACTATATGCCTATGCCTCTAAGTGCTTTACTCAAAGCATTTGGGCTCACTGGTGAGGGCTCAAAGAAGGGTACATTTCCACATTTTTTTAATAGAGTAGAAAATTATTCATATGTAGGTCCTCTGCCACCGGTTGAGGACTACTCCCCCGATACCATGACAATCGACACTCGTAAAGAATTTTTCGAGTGGTACGATTCGTGTAATGTTTTTTATTTCCAAAAGGAGATTGTGGCCTATTGCGTGAGCGATGTGACGATACTTCGTCGTGCATGCCTCGCATTTAGGTATTATACCCAATGGCGGTTACAGACGAGCAAATAAGCAGTCTGTAAAAGCCATTGAATGGTTATTATGGGTTGAAAGAGAAATTGGTGTAGAAATCAAACACGCAGCAAGGAGTCGTGAATTCCGACTACCAGAGGGAGCTCTAGTTGACGGATATTATGTAGATAGTGATGAAAGGAGTCATGTTTTACAGTTTCATGGCTGCTTTTGGCATGGATGCGTGCAATGACACAAAATAAATCGGGATAAAAAATTAACCTCCTGGGAAACTCTTTACCAACGTTGTGAAAGCACTTGCGCCGCGAGTGAAAAAAATACGTAATGATGGATACGTAATCCTCGTGACGCGTTTTTCGGAGGTCACACAGGCAATACCGTATGATATTATAAAATAAAAAGAAACGAAAAAATACGATATATTGACGTTTGCTCTTTATATCCATTTATTTCAAAAATGGGTAAATTTCCTGTGGGGCACCCGAAAATTTATGTAGGTTATGAGGAGTGTAAGGGCGCAACTGGTCCAAATTATGAGAATTTGAAACAAATTGATGGTTTGATCAAATGTCGTGTAATTCCACCTCGCAATTTATACCATCCAGTGCTACCCGTGCGAATGCATGGGAAACTCATGTTCCCACTTTGCCACACATGTTGCGCGTCAATGAGTCAAACCGATTGTACTCATGACGATGCAAAGCGTGAGTTGGAAGGAACATGGGTTGCGGATGAGTTAAATAAAGCCATCGAACTCAATTATAGATTAACACATATTTCCGAGATATGAGAATATAAAGTTACTCAATACGATGCAAAAACGCGAGAAGGTGGATTATTCGCGGCTTATATAAACACCTTTTTGAAAATTAAACAGGAGGCTAGCGGGTGGCCGAGTGAGTGTGTTGACGAGGCGTTAAGAGAAGCTTATCTTCGCGAGCATGACGAAATTGAGGGTGTATAGCTAGACCGTGAAATGATTTTAAAAAATCCAGGTTTACACTCAGTTGCCAAACTCTGTCTCAACTCTTTTTGGGGTAAGTGTGGTCAAAGAGAGAATTTACCACAAACTGCAGTTATTGAAGAGCGCAAGAGATTGATGGAGTTGTTGACTAACCCAGAGTTGGAGCTTCATGATATTACCCCGGTCAATGATGATGTTCTTTACGCCACTTGGTCATATAAAGACGAGGCAAGTGTAGCGTCACCCTACACAAATGTAGTCATAGCAGCTTATACCACTGCTCAAGCTAGACTAAAGCTTTTTGATAACCTTTATCAGTTAGATCGACGCGTTTTGTACTATGATACAGATTCGTGCATTTATATATGTCATGAGGATGTACCAGAGTACAATCCACCTATGGGTCGATTATTGGGGCAAATGACTGATGAGTTGGAGGTGTATGGTAAACGAAGTTATATTGACACTTTTGTCTCTGGTGGCCCTAAATTTTATGCGTTCAACGTAACCTCTCCAGATGGAAAAACTCATCAGGTTTGCAAAATTAAGGGTATAACTTTGAATTATAAAAATGCTAAAGTTTTCAATTTTGAAACCATCCGAGAAATGGTTGTCAGCAATGCTCCTCCTATTTCAATTTCATTCAGAGCAATTCGCCGAACAAAATTTCATGATGTCGTAACTAGAACGGAGAAAACATCATGTAAACCTGTAAATTTCAAACGACGGTTTTTTGAGAATCACGATTCTTTACCTTACGGTTATGTCGAAGAGGAAAAAGACAGGGAAGATTCACAGTAGTTTGATTTCAGTAGTTTGTTTTGTTTTTCTGTAGATAATTATTTATAAAATTATATATAAGATCTCTCTCTCCACCTGCATGTGTATTGAGGAGATGGGCAGCATGGGTTCAGCTGGAGGATCATGTATGTATATTTGAATAATCTGCTCCTAAAACAATAAAATTGAATGATTAATAGTTTTTTATAATTCAGCAGGTTGGGATGTATATGGCCAACCCGTGTTTCAGATGATCAATCGACCTATCGCTCCCGTACGACCTTTCGTACGGGAAAGACAAATCCCACCATGCCCAGCTGCAATACCGATTGCACAAGCACTATGGGCAAGACCACCGCCAGCAGAATCACCAGACACCCAGCCAATCCCAAGCTTATGGCAAATGGCCTTTCCGAATGATGAAAGACCACCTCAAATCTTTTACTAGTTTTCAATAATCTTTATCAATTTTCGTATATAAAATAAATATTATTATTCCTTTTTAAATTGTTCTCATGATTTTTTTAAATATCCACCTTTTTAAATTCTCTTTTTTGTTTCAACATTTAGAACTTGTAAGTCATAGTTGTAATAAAATTAGTAGCGATGATACCCGGAATATTAGGAGTGAATGATATCTAATACCATCATCTGCGATGAAACTGAAGGTAAGTATGTCGTTCAAATTGTATTCAAAAAGACTCTTCCCCGGAAGCGCGGGCGGGCTGGCTGGCGGGCGCGGACCGCGGGCGTTGGAAATAAGCTAATAGCAGCGCCACCGCATCGCGGCGACCAGGGTTATAAGCTCATTACCCTGGCCGCTGCAACCAGGCCCATAAGCTCATTTACCTCGTAACCGTGCGCGCGGAGAAACATAAGCTCATTGACTTGAATTTTGATTTAATTTTGCCATCACACTTTACGATTAAATTTGAGACAACAACAAAATTCACATAAAAGGAGATTACACACTATGATTTCTTTATTCTTCAACATGGATCCAAGGTGGAAACATCCATTTACATCTATAATTTCTGGGCCAACGGGTTGCGGTAAAAAGGTTTTTGTAAAAAAATTTATCGAAAATATTAATTTAATGTGTGACCTTGTATTTTGTCGCATAATTTTATATTATTCAGAATGGCAACCATCCTATAAAGAGTACGGGGAGGGAGTTGAATTTCGTGAAGGTTAACCACAAGCATCATACTATGCTAGTGATCCTCGATCCAAACTTGTAATTACAGACGATCTTATGCGTGAATCGTCAAACAATACAGTTGTCGATCTTTTCACCAAGGGAAGTCATCACAAAAATCTGAGTGTGGTCTTTATATCACAAAATATTTTTCATCAGGGGCATGGTCAACGAGATATTTCTTTAAACGCTAATTATATTGTAGTATTTAAAAACCCGAGGGATCGAGCGCAAATTCAACATCTCGCCAGACAGGTATACCCTGGAAATAAACTTTTTCTACAGGAAGCTTATTATGACGCAACTTCTAGTCCACACGGTTACCTCCTTCTTGATGTAAAGCAATCTACGCCTGACAACTGTAGATTTAGAACTTGTATATTTCCGTCAGATTCATACCAATACGTTTACGTACCATCAAAGGGTATAAAAGCAGGCTCATCAAGCGACCTAGTACCAGTTGTACGTTTGTCATGATGACGTGCGCACGAAAATCCATCGGAAAGAAGAATGTTAAAACATTACATGCTCTCTATCATTTGAATACAGATCAACGAAACGCTGTTTTAATAAATGCTAACCCGCAACTCGTTAAAAGGATTTGTGAATGTGCATTGAATATTTTACACGGAAACGTTTCTCTAAAACAAACCGAGAAGCGAAAATTGAAAAAACAAAGATATGCATTAAGAAAACTCGTGACACCACGTGGAACGTGGAAGAGTAAAAAACGCTTTATTGTTCAAAAAGGAGAGGGATTCTTGCCCCTTTTAATAGCACCAATCCTTGGCACACTTTTTTCCAACATGTTTTCATCTTCGTAATTGTTTGTCATATATATTAAAATGGAGCATGCTAGGAAAATGGTACTTGTGCCAAGTGATAGTGTTGAGCAAATTAAGCTCCAGTCGTATCCACAACAACAACAATTATTCAACAATTTTGTCACCTCAAAAACACCCGGAAATGCCATTTCCAGACTTGACGCCGAAATGAGTAAAATTTTATACTTTTCATTATACACTGATGAGCATGAAAAGTGGAAATTGTATCAGCAAGTTTTACAAAGGTTTTTGTTCTTTACCGATGAAGCGATAAATTTAATTAGAAAGAAGAGGGCAATAAAAGACGCTATTGAGGACAAGTTAAACAGTGAGCAAAATGAAATGACGAGTCAGAATCAAGATGACCATGATTCAACTCTCCTTATCGCAGATATTATTGCCTCTGTCCCAAAAACTTACAGGGAGAAGAGTGCATTTTTGCTTGAGAGATTACGAGCACCAGAGGTTAAAAATAGAATAAAATGGGATAAACAGGGTGCTGTCTTCATCGACGGAGCACGTGTTGAGAAATCAAATATTTCAGATTTAGTGAACGATGCTAATAGATATAGGAAATCCGTTGTTGTGCCAGGAAGACGTCAGTTGGCAAAGTTTCTTCAAGGAATTAAGACACCTAAGGAAATTTTGGGTAATCGTGAGTACTGGAGATCAAAATCACATGTATCTGTAACAAGGTTATTAAACAACTTGCGTAAAAGTTCTACACCGAAAAAATCCAGGAAACTTGGTGGTAAAGATGGGGATAAAACTATAGAATATCAGGCTCTCTTGAGCGATAGCGAGAACTGGGAATGTACCAACGACTCAGAAGCTGCAGATGATGATGATGCTACTGTTAAAAGGAATACGAAGCCACGTACCTGGATGAGTTTCAATCTCTAAAAAATGAAGCAATTGGAAGACATATATTATAACCCTTCGCATGAGGCTTCTTACTCTGGCGTAGAAAAGATTACCAGATCTGCACGGAAAAATATTCCACGTAAGCAGGTAATTGACTGGTTAAAAAGTCAAGATGCATACAATCTCCATCGTCCTATTAGACGTAAATTTGCCAGGCAGCATTATAGTGTTTGTAATATTGATGATGTTTGGGAAATTGACCTAGCAGACTTGAGGTCTTTGAAAAGCTACAATGATGATTTTTCCTATTTACTGGTTGTCATTGATGTTTTGAGCAAGTTTGCCTGGGTTGAACCACTGCAAAGTAAAACTGCATCTGAGGTTAAAGAAGCATTTGAACGAATTCTTCATAGAACCGGTGATAGAACACCAGTTTACCTAAAAAGTGATAAAGGAATGGAATTTATCGGTAAAGTTTTTCAACAATTCTTGTCAGATCGTGAAATTCAATTTCGCGTTACACGTGATCCAAGTATAAAGGCCGCCATTGTTGAACGTTTCAACCGTACTCTCAAGGAGCGCATGTGGCGGTACTTTACACACCGTAATACGCATCGATACATTGATGTTCTTCAGCCAATAGTGCATGCCTACAACAATGCTCGTCATTCAAGCATACGTATGGCGCCATCTACAGTCAATCTTCATAATGCTGCTGTAGCTTGTGCAAATATACAACGACGATTTGTAAGAGAAGCCGGCCGTAAAAAAGTACCTAAATACAGCGTGGGTGATGTTGTACGCATCAGTCGTGCTAGACACATCTTTGAAAAAGGATATGAAGCTGGCTGGACAGAGGAGCTGTTTGTTATTAAAAAGGTTATCACCTGGCGAACACACGCACCTATCTTATACGAATTGAGAGATTTAGCTGGAGAGGATATTGATGCAATTTTCTACGAGTAAGAATTGGCTGATGTTAAAAATAAGGACGTACAAAACGACGAGTTTGTTGCTGAAAAGGTGATTCAATCAAAGGGTCGTGGAGCTAAGAAACAGCTCCTTGTAAAGTGGGTTGGTTACCCTGACAAATTCAACTCGTGGATAACAGCTAAAGAGCTAAAAACTCTACAATGAATGACAAAGATCAGTTTTATCTCATTTTACCAAGTGATAGTAGTATGAAGTATTTTCCACAGAATACAATCACCCACTTCATCACACAACTTCCACATGAAATTCGACTGCATGGTCGCTGGGTGGTGGGACTCACAGAGATTCAGTTTCCACGATCATTTCTCTATGTGAGAGGTGCATCAAGCATGGAAAATCGCATCTCAATTGTACCAAAATCAATTGTAGAGAAAATAGGGCTCATTGAAAAATCTACAATTGAAAGCGTACGAGTTAACGAGACGGGCAGTGTAGATTTAGCCTTATCTGAAAATTCTGACAAACAACGCGACAATAATGCCATCTCAGCTGATGAAGGTTTTATACTGGAACTGTTTAAAGGAAAGTGGAAACGTTTAATTACATCTTTCTTTCCACCTGGAGTTTAATCACAGCTAGATGACTTTATATATGCTGTAAATAACACTCCTGAAATAAATAAACATGTGGTTGTTAAACAAGAAAAAAGAAACAATCATTATATAACACTGGAGAAAATATGTAAGGAGGATTGTAAAGTTCCGGGTCGTCACTTTTTTTTAATCAGTGAGAAGATATCTCAAATTCTAGGTTTTGCACCTCACATACTTTTACCTATTGATTCATATATGGCAAACCATCCACCAAGTTTATCAAATGGACTACCAAGTAAACTTTTTGTATATTGTGATATATGCGAGCCGCCTATCACTGGAAATGTAAAAACACCACTCTTGCGAGTCGTACCGGTTGATATGAAAAATTATATTTTTTGATCCACCCAGGTGACAAACTTTTCACCGCCTCATTATATACCTATTCTTCATACTTCATTCCGTACAATAGAAATAGATATAAGGGATCATCTGGGCCTTGGGGTACCATTCGAGCTTGGCATGTCAACCGTGGCACTTCATTTCAAACGAATTTCGTAAATATGAGCTATTACACAGCTTACTATACAACTCAAGTCGGCGGTGGAGGAATTTCCAAAGTTTACATTGGCTCTCATTATCAGAGAGGGCATGGTATAGGTAGTTTTCTCGGAGGCCTGTTTCGACGATCTTACCATTTCTCACACGTGGAGCAAGAGTAGTTGGAAAAGAAGCACTGCGCCATGGAATGAATGTTATTGATTATGTGGAACGTAACATACCATTTAAGCAAGCTGTGAAAACACGGCTCAAAGAGACTGGAAAATAATTAAAGAGGCGAGCCATGGAAAAGGTGGAAACTCTGATGAACGGATCGGGATATAAATTGACTGGGAAGAAGAATAATCTTCAGTCGTTCGGCGTTCGCAGCGTGTTGAACATCGCAGGAAAACCTCTTAGAAGAAATAAAAAGGGTTGAAAAATCAAGAAGAAGAGGAAAAAGAAAACGGCTGTCAAGAGAAAGACAAGTAAAAAATCTAAGAGGAAAAAACGAGCAAAAAGTACAAAAAGATCTGTGATTGACATTTTTGGAAACAAGTAAAAAATGTCATTTTTACATTCTCACTCGTGTGAGTGTTTGAAATCGGAATTGGATCTCTTTTCTCTACCTCCAACACAAACATCCGTAGAGGGCTCTCAGTGGGTACACTACAAGCCAGTTTCATCTCTCACAGATGACTCACCCATCGAGTTTGCAGTTCCAGGCCAGGGGGATGAGTACATTGATCTTGCACATACACTTCTAAGTGTAAGAGTCAAATTAATCACTCCTAAAAAAATGCAGAAAATACTGCCAGTGTAGCATCCGTTGGGCCTATCAACAATTTACTGCATTCCATGTTTAACCAGATGGATGTATACTTTAATCAGAAGCCTGCATCCCCGCCAAATAATGCTTATGCATACAGAGCGTATATTGAATCTCTGCTCAACTATGGACCAGCCGCGAAAAAAAGTCATCTCACGTCAGCATTATGGCTTGATGATACAGCTGGTAAAATGGATGACGCCACAACGCAAAACCAGGGTCTCGTTGATCGACGACTTATATTGGGTGAAGGAAGAAAAGTTGATCTAATTGGTCATTTACACAGTGATGTTTTCAATCAAGATAAATTTCTCTTGAATGGTGTTGAACTTAGAGTTCGACTGGTGCGTTCCAAGGTTGCTTTTTGCCTTATGGATCCTACTAATCAGGCTTATGTCCATATTGAAGAAGCATCTCTTCTTATAAGGCGTGCTAAAATAAGTCCTGGAATTCTTCTTGCACACGCAAAAGCCCTTTCTCAGGGTACGGCCAAGTATCCACTCACCAGAGTAGAGGTTAAAACACTCACAATTCATTCTGGTGTTCAAAGTGAAACTCTCGATAATGTTATACTTGGTCAACTACCTAAAAGGGTCATTATTGGATTTGTCGAAAATGACTCATTCAACGGCCATCGTGGTAAAAACCCATTCAATTTTAAACACTTCAATATCAATCATTTCTCTCTCTACGTGGATGGTATACAAATCCCATCAAAGCCTTTGCTACCAGATTTCTCAAAAGGAATGCTATACATTGATCTTATTCCTCAACATCTTCATCGTCTACGTAGAAACTCTAGCCTCTACATATGGAACACCAAATAAATACTGAGCACCTCATAAAATGTATGCGGTCAGTTTTGTATCATGTTTCTTCATCATATGTGTAATGGTGGTACTTTGCGCCATTTTACTGATATTTTTACGGACAATCTATTAGATAATGATCGTATTGTGGTAAACTTTCACAAAAGACTTTTAGACAAGTATAAATTGAAATTCGTTAGAGCCCTAGACTCTAAACACGGTGTCAGATGTGTTTGCTCACTACGAAATAAAAATCGGTTAGATCTGTGTGTACAATCATGTTTGTTGAAACTCGCTACTTTGTACTTATTGTAAATATGATATATGTATTGTACAGGTGATAAGTTTTGTTCTCTTCTCTCATATGGAATAGTTAGTTGGAAGTCGTCGAATTTAGCAATTTCTCTTCGTTTGGATCCCTCTCGTACTTGTAATTAATAATCTCGCTACCTCACAAGTGTACTCTTACTTATAGAATAGAATTAAGAATTGAGATGTAATTTTTTACTACGTTTCTTAGGTACCTATATTTATATCCGTAGATTTAGAAATCTAGATGTAATTTTTTTTGATTAAGAATAAATAAAAAATACATGTAACCAGGAAAAATATGTTTTAGTTAATTCACCTGTCCTTTAGCTTTAGTTACTTATAAAAATTTGTTGTTAGAGGTTAAGTTTAAAAGAATTTCATTTGCAATTTTTATATATAATTAATTTTTATAATCAAAATTTCTTACTTTTAAAAAGTTAGATTAGACATAAGACGCTCTACTTATTTTCTAAGTCACACCCCCCACTCCAAATTTCCCAAAGTATCATCCATGGCGAGTACCCACTCCAAATTTCCCATAGTACCAACAATGGCGGACCTCCACTCCAAATTCTCCATAGTACACAACAATGAAACCCCCACTCCAAATTCTCCATAGTACACAACAGTGGAACCCCCACTCCAAATTCTCCATAGTGCACAACATGGCGGACCCCCCACTCCAAATTCTCCATAGTGCACAACATGGCGGAAACCCTCAGTCCAAATTCTCCATAGTACACAACAGTGGAACTCCCACCACAAATTCTCCATAGTGCACCTTATCTACTTTGTTTATATCTATCTTCTTCTTTATTAATGCAATATAGGTGCGGTATGTTCTGAGATGTTTAACTTTTTATCCCCATTTTACTTAGTAAAGTAGTGAATAATGCAAGTTAACAATCATAGTTGTTTGACCAATTTATAATTGTTTATAACTATCTTCTCTTAGATTAAAGCTAAAAAAATTACGGTTTTTTGTGAATTCTTATACTTTTTCTCCACTGTTCACTTAGTGAGGTTCTAATTAATGCAAGTTAACAAACATTCTTATTTAAACCATTTGTTATTGTTTATAACTATATTTTGTTATAGTAATGCCAGAAAGTTGCTTTTTTCTGAAATCTTTAGTTTTGCTTTGACTTTTTAGTTATGATTAAATAATAAGTGAACCTTGGCAAGAATTATTTTGTAAATAGTATTTTACTTTTTTATGTGAATTATTTTTTTTCTTTCCCCAATGTTTGAAAAAATTAATTTAAACAAAAAATCTATCTTACACAAAAAACAAAAATAAAGAATGGAATAATTAGGACTAGGTGGGAGAACTAGGTGTGCAAGTGACTTGTAAAATTTTTGTTTTAAATTACAACAAGAAGTTTATTGCAAAGCGTAAACAAAAAAATTTGAAATTGAACATATTTTGATATTAGACCCCCCCCCTCCAGCAAAATATATTTACGAAAAAGAAAGAGATTGTTTAGAATATTTTTCTCTCTAATGTTTATTTATTATTTGTTCATAGCTAAAAAGGCAAAGCAAAGTTAAAAATTTCAGAAAAATCCACAACATTCTAGCACTCATCTAAGAGAAGATAGTAATTAACAATAATAATTTGTTTAAACAATTATTTTTGCTTAACTTAAATAATTATTAAGTCATTGCAAGTGAAAAATAGACAAATAGTTCAACATTTCTGAAAAAACCGGAACTTTCTACCATTAAGCAAAAAATAAATTATTAACAATAATAATAAATTGTTTAAACAATTACTTTTGTTAATTTGAATTAATTATTACTTCACACTGATTGAAAAAATTGACAAAAGTTAAAAAATTCAGAAAAAAACAGCAACTATCTAGTATTAATATAGAAGAAGATAGCTATAGACAATAATAACTTGTTTAAACAACTATTTTTGCTATATTAAGTTAAATATTAACTCACTTTAAGTGAAAAGTGAACAAAAAGTTGAAAATTTCATATAAAACCTCAATTTCTAGCATTATTCAAAGATAGTATTATTAACAGTAATAATAAATTGTTTAAACAATTATGCTTGTTAAAATTTATCAACTCTAACCTCTTTTTAATTGAAAAGTGGAAAATTTTCGAAAAAATCGCGACTTTCTATCTCCATTCAAAGAGAAAAATGCTAAAAACAATAATAAATTATTTATTATTTTTTATTTAAACATCCATTATCAGTATAAAGTAGCTTTTATGTTTTAAAAACAATTTACATTTTAAAAACACAAAAAAATCATAATTAGAACCAAAAACTCGCAATACCCATTTTTTCACTGATGGGGTTTTTGTGGACCCTACAAAACAGACTTATGGGGGTGATAGAGGTATTTCAAAAGTAATATTTCATTTTTCAAATCTATTCCCTGAGGCCAAACATGGTATAAAAATGTCGTAAAATTGATCAAATGATCAACTATTTATAAGAATTTTTAAAGTAAATATCAATGTGGATCATATTCAAATAAAACTTAGGAATATTTATAAAAAGTATTAATATTTTTCATTTTTAAAATTAATGTATACAGAGTAGAGTTTTGATTTGAAATTTCACGACAGTTTTTTGTACCATGTTTGACCCTAGGG
>CAKNWW010348591.1:2670-13052 GCA_932074435.1 Andricus kollari | reverse complement strand
AAAAACTATTGCAATTACTCCGTGACCCTCTAACGCAAAATTTCACGTAGAATCCGAATTTCAACAAGTTAAATGTTCATCTTCCTTGTCTCATGAGTTTTTCTTCCATGATATGGAGAGGATACGATGTGGATGCTTTAAGGCTACGCTGTAGCGTATCCGTTCCGTTCATTCGGTCCGCCAGGGATAATGGCCCACAAAAACAAAAATAACGAGGTATCCAACCCTGGACCCTCATATAACCTACCGCCAAAGGGGGACGGCTCTTCAGGGGCCATCCTGCCAGAAGCGGTGGGGATCACTGACACGGACGACAACAAGCAAGTTGTCACGGTGGAAGAAAAGATGTCTGTGCTATCTGCAAAGAGAAAAAACCCCAGATAACAATCGTGCGACGCACGCTTCAAGCACGCATGCGAGTCGCACGATGCGACCCATATCGCACGCATATGGCAAGTACACTCCGCGATAAAGTGATGGGTGCATGCGTGCGTGCCCAATGAGGCTCATTCAGCCATCACTCATATTTCGTCGTACTCCTTGCTGAATAAATAGAAACAAAATATGAAGAATATTTTTTACTGAGCAAATTCGATTTAGTTGAATCAAATTAATATCTTATTTGAAATGATTAATGTGTTTATCTTCTTCCAAATGATATTTGTACCTGTATTGTACATGCGCAGAGTTGTCAAACTTCACGGTTCACCGAACATCAATGCCGGCGTTGCCGTCAGTGAGGTTATGTGAGCGTCATGTTGTGGTGTGCGCTAGTGCTTTTCCAGTTATAAAATTTCAATGAACTCGATCATTGCGATATTATTCTTCGTATATTTGAGCATTATTTAATGTTTGCGTGCCACGAATTGTGTTAAAGAAACTGGTAAGTAAAGAAAAATATACATTTTCTTCTAAATAGCAGAAAATTAAAAGTTAGCATTTTTAAAGCTCACTTTTTCCACGTGTATATATGAAAAAACATTTAAAAAATCAGAAAATCATTTGTAGTTTTAGGATGCCCTTGTAGAAAGAAAGGATCGATAGACTATCTTGACGTCTACTGATAAATATGGAAAAAATTTGGAAGGGCACAAAGACAAAAATCTGTCAGAGGAAACTTTGCTGGAATCTTCAAGAATTGAAAATTGCTGTCTCCACAAATCGGTATTAAAAGAATTACAGTGTGTATAATAAAATCCGAAACCCTAACAATTGTTACAGAAGTACTTTCCTTCTCGACTTTTGCTCAAAATTTGTACACGTTGTTTTATTTATTTTTGGATTTAAAAAATATTGTATTTGTATTTTAATACAATTTATGTTCTTATTTATTTATAAAATTTCTTCTTATTGTAAAATTCATTATGATTTTCAACATTTTACGCTAGTCGTAGAGGGGATGCACTTCATCGACACGCGTGCGAAGCATATGTCACGCATGTGCGGACACATCTGTTTGGTGATCTGCGTGACACGCGTGACGATTTATTAGCACCCGTCCCTGCACCGTACATGGCACCGTGCGCGCATATTGTTGTCTGGGATCGTACCGGTGCCCAGAACAGAAGCAAAGGCCCCTCATAAGGGTCGAAACAGGCTGAGGGAGGAAATCTTTAAAGGGATTGATCCATTACCCCGCGAGGGGCGCCTTCCACAGATTCGACGACATCTTCATCAGTTCGGGGGGAATCGTAGTGCAGACTGCGGACCTTGGTCGCGGGACTGGTTGTTAGGGAGGACACCAACGTTTCAGCTCAACAAGGGACTAAACCTGGATATCTATGGGACTGAGTGTTCCATGCAAAAAAATATGCCCGCTGCGCGGGCACATTCACATAGCGCGCTGCGCGCTCGGTATTTGTATTTTACACACATTTGTGCACAGACCTTTTAGAATTAAATGTCAAAGCGTCAACAACTGTAATTTGATGATTGTGAATTCTCTTTTGTTAAAGGTCCTTCGGCTTTAACGAATACATTCTTATCACGTACCTCGTGCTTCGCACTCGATTTTGTCTACAATGTGAACTTTTCTACTTTATGTTCAACACTATTATATCTAATGTATATTATATTTATTTCTGTACCTCGATCTGGTACTGCTTATTCAAATATTGCAAAATAATGTACAATTTTTATTTTCCATGATGACTTTAATATTTTCTCCTTACTTTGCACTAATTTTTATTCTCAGCTGCCCTGAAAATGCGCCGAGTTTCAGCGCGCGCATCAAAAACTGTGATTCAAATCCCTTATAAACTACAATCATAAAGTGAAATTAAACTTGTTTTTTTTTTTAATTTGACTTTGAAGATGGTTCTCAAGTCCTTTGCAGAAGGCCATCGTGAAAACTCATGTCGCTTACAGCTATAAAGTGGCCTTCCTTTTATTCTCTTGAAGATCCAACTCACCATCGAGACAGTCAAGCAACTAGCGAACCCTTGCGGATTAATTCCTACGCAGATTCATGTATATGATCCTAAACATGTTCCTGGATATGAACCCAGACCTCAATTGACTCTGTGAAGGAACATGTACAGGATCATTCAAAGGTTACCTTGTATATAGGTTCCTTTGAAGGATCATGTACAGTTTCCTTCGCCAAATTCCTGCACAGGAACCGTCAAGATTACCTGTACAGGTTCATGTGCAGTTTCCTGTATAGGAACATGTGCAGGATCCTCCGAGATTCCTGTACAGGAATTTTCAGCTGGGCTACGGCTTTGACGATTACATTCTCATTGCCATACTCGCGCTCAACAGTTAGGTTATACGGACGATTGCTTTTAAAAAATAAAACCATGTAAACAAAATTAAACAGAACATTTTTTTTCCAAATTTGAAAATGCTCCTACTTTTTGAATTTTGATCGAATAAAAAAATTTTATGAGGATATTTTCGAAATATATTTTCTATCTAGTAAAAATTCTTATTGAAATTTTTCAATCTAACAGAAAAATAGATTTTTTTTCTATTTTTTGGAAATTTTTAAAATGTTGAAAAGCATATAACTTTTTGAATTTTAATCGAAATAAAAAATTTGATTAGGATAATTTTCAAGGCTCTCTCCTGTCTAAAAGAAACTTGGACAAAAATTTCTAAAACTTGAAAAATTACTTTTTTTTCAAATTTTGAAAATGCTCTAAAAATTTTAATTTTGGTTGTAAATATCTGTTTTTTTAAATTTTAATGTTTTTTGTTTACGCTTAAAACAAAAACTAAGCGTCCTATCGAAAAATTGTTAATAAAAAATTTTGAGCAAGTGTCGTTTTAGCGAGCTGTTGCTAGCTTGTCGCTAGCTTGTGTCGTTTGTCCAAAACTTAAATTGTTTTATTTTGAAGGTTGTTTTCACGAATAAAACAAAAACTACAAATCCTATCAAAAAGTAATTTGTAACAAATTTGTAGATCTGTGCACGACTTTTATCTCTTTATCTTTTTTTTTATCTTGCATAGTTTGACAAATCTTGAAAAAAAGTGGTCTCAAAAATGTTCCAAATGTGCTCACTTTTTGAATTTTCATCAAAAATATCTGGTTAACGAACTTGACCTTCATTTTGGGACCCTTAAAAAGTTTATCAAAGGCTGACTCGATTCGACTGATCCTTCAAAAGTTAGCGTGGCTACAACATTCAGGTAACCATACATACAGCATGCAGACAGACAGACACCGACAAAATGTTATAATTTTCGGAATCTGTGAGTGCCGAAACGTAAAGATCCGTTGAAAACCAGAGATCGAAAATTTGGACGATTACATTACACTCTTATGAATGAGAATGTAAAAATGAACACTCCCTAGTTTTAAAATTTAAAAATTGTCAATGTGGAAAAGGACCATTCCGGCTACGTCTCTATCTTGATCTCTTTCGGTTCGTAAAATCTTAAACGGAAAAGTAGCGACTCTATCCGGATTTTAATCCGGATGACATATGAAAAATAGCATTTTATCTGGCCCTGTCCAGAACTTTTTCGGAACTTACATTAGAAGACTGTTTTCATTTAAGTCTAAGAACCGTTTTCTATCTGGACCTATCTGGCTTTGAAGCGAACATCGAAAACAGAAAACTGAATTGTTTGCTCGACGGAATCTTGTGCGGCCCAATCTGGAACTATGTCGGAACTTACATTAGAAGACTGTTTTCGTTTGTCTAAAAACCGTTTTTCTATCTGGATCTATCCGGCTTTAAAGCGAACATCGGAAACAAAAAACTGAATTATTTGGCCTACGGGATCGTATGCGGCCCTATATGGAACTTTGTCGGAACTTACATTAGAAGACTGTTATCGTTTATGTCTAAAAGTGGTTTTCTATCTGGATCCATCCGGCTTTAAAGCGAACATCCGAAACAGAAAACTGAATTCTTTGCTCGACGGAATATTATGCGGCCCTATCTGGACGTATGTCGGAACTTACATTAGAAGACTGTTTTCGTTCAAGCCTGAAAAAGGTTTTCTATCTGAATGTATCCGGCTTTGAAGCGAACATCGGAAACAGAAAACTGAATTGTTTGGCCTACGGAATCGTATGCGGCCCTATCTGGAACTATGTCGCAACTTAAAATAGAAGACTGTTTTCGTCCAAGTTCGAAGACGATTACCTATCTGGCTCTATTCGACTTTAAAGCGCGCATTGGAAATAGAAATTTGAATTATTTGCCCGACGGAATCTTATGCGGCCCTATCAAAAACTATGTCGGAACTTACATTAGAAGACTGTTTTCGTTCACGTCTAAAAAAGGTTTTCTATCTGGATCTATCCGGCTTTGAAGCGAACATCGGAAATAAAAAGTTGAATTATTTGGCCTACTGAATCTTATGCGGCCCTATCTGGAACTTTGTCGGAACTTACATTAGAAGACTGTTTTCGATCAAGTCTAAAAACGGTTTTCTATCTGGATCCATCCGGCTTTGAAGCGAATCTCGGAAGCAGAAAATTGAATTGTTTGGCCTACTGAATCTTATGCGGCCCTATCTGGAACTTTGTCGGAACTTACATTAGAAGACTGTTTTCGCTCAAGTCTAAAAAAGGTGCTAAAAAAGGCTGCTGAATACAGTTGGACCATGATGATGATGAAGGTTGGGACCTTCTAGAGAAGCGGTCGAGGTGACCAGGGGAGCCCGAAGTAATTCGGGCCGTGGGAGCTCAACACATGAGCGGTTCAGTAGGTGGCCGGAGCTGCTAGGGACAGGTTGGCCTTGGCGATTGCGAAGGTAAAGACCTTCCGAGATCGGGGGTGTGGACTGGTTCTTCTTGGCAGGGTTCGACTTGTCCATCAGCTCGGATCGAACAGGGGCTGGTCGGAGGTCACTTCCGTGTATCGTGACTAGACATCCGTCTAGTTCCACTTGATAGACCTCTCCTCCTAAATTATTCGTACTGGGATCAGGGCCATTCCCACGGGGTCCCATATTGGCATTGAACCCTGCCCCTTTTTCTGTTGTGTGGTGCGAACATGTCCATACAAGGTCACCGGCTTGGAATCGGGGTCCGGATTGTGCTGACACAGCGTACCTTTTTGGGTAACGGTGTTGTTCAAATTCCGCGGGAAAATTATAATTATAATTGACGGGTTCGGAAACAGACCGCTCGAAGCTAACCGGGCGTTGTATAAAATAGATGATGTGGCGTTCATCTCTTCCGGCATAGATCCTTTTGCCAGGGATGTCGATGATGGTTATCTGGTCCTCCAACCAGGGTAACCCCAGAATTAATGGCTCACGAAGCTCTGAGCACACGAGGAGATCCAGGATCATGGTATGACCACTGATAATGACGGGCAAGACTCACTTTCCTAAGATGTTGATCGTCATTCCTGGAGCGGTAAGGTCCACACAATCGATATCAGGTTGTAGAGACCTTAGCTGTTGATCCGTTAGATAGGACTCGTGAATGAAATTTTCTGTGGCGGCCGTGTCGATTATCCCCGATAGCCGCTGATCGTTCAGGTTAGTCATAACCCGGGGTAGTTGCCGAAAGTCTCGGTGAGTTAGGTAGAGGGAGATAAGTGAGAGGTTTGGGCGGTGGGATGGTCGTCCACCGCCCATCTACTGTTTCCCTGATTGTGGATCGTATCTTTCCTCGTGATGGGTACGTTCCGCTTGTCGAGAACGTTCAGCTTGTTGGGAACGCTCGGCTCGCTTCCTTTGATATACTTCACAATCTCTGTTGAAGTGCCTTCCGGGGCAATACCAAAAATTTGGCAGATTGGTTGCTGGGGCAGGTGCTGTGGGTTGTTTTCTTTCTTCCTTCTTGGATGGTGTCCGAAAGAGTTACCCTCATCTCGCTCCGCCTCGATGGCCCTGGAAAGTAGGGAGGCAAAATTCGTTGGATTTGATGCCCGAATTGTATGTCGTATGCCTGGTTTTAACATTTCCAGCCAGGCGTGTACCATTACGTCTTCGGGCTCATCAGGTCGAAGTCTTTGGAAGAGCAAACATTTCTTTTGCAGAAATACTCCTACCGGCTCCTTCTCTGTTCGTCGCTGAGAGTAAAGCTGGGCCTGTAATTTCCCGATCGTTGATGGAGCGTTATACTGCCGGTCCAGCAGGTCTCGGAACTTCGCCCAATCGAAATTTAAGCCCCGATAAACATACCATCATTTATCGGCCTCACGGTGAAGAGCCTGATCGGCGACCTTGGTTCGCTGGTTTACCGGAATGTAAGCGCTCGTAAAATAGTGCTCCATCTCCTGTAGAAAGAGGTTCGGGTTCTCGTGGTCCCCAGCCATGAGGTTTCTCCACGCTTGCCAAGCTTGAAATGGGTCAAGCTGGCCTAGTTGGTCCCCAGGTTGAACATCTGGCGGCTGTTGATCCTGTGGGTGAGCATATTGGGGCTGAACATGCTGCGGTTGAGCATATTGAGGTTGGGCATACTGAGGTTGTGCAGGCGGAAACTGGGCATACTGGGGCTGCGCCTGCTGATCATGAGCATTTTGAGGTCGGGCATGCTGAGCGTATTGAGGTTGAGCATATTGGGGCTGGGCCTGCTGAATTTGAGCAGGCGGAAGCTGAACATACTGGGGCTGAGCCTGTGGGTGCTGAGCATACTGGGGCTGAATGTGTTGAGGTTGTACAGGCGGAGGCTGAACATACGGGGGCTAAGCATACTGGGGTTGGACAGGCTGATGCTGGGCATACTGAGGCTGAGCATCTTGAAGCGGAACATGCTGGGGCTGAGCCTGATGAGATTGTGCAGACAGAAACTGAGCATACTGGAGCTGAGCCTGTTTAGATTGTGCAGGCAGAAACCGAGCATACTGGGGCTGAGCCTGCTGATGCTGAGCGTATGGAGGTTGAAAATACTATGGTTGAGCAAGTTGGACATTAGGTTGATCTATTGATAGATTCAGTTGACCGTTTATGGTGGGAATCGCAGCTGGTAACCCGAGTTGATGTACAGCCTGATTTGTAGGCTGATTTGCATCCGGATTTGCTGGTAGGTTCTGCTGAATGTTAATCACCGAATCTGCAGGTTGATTTCTTGCTGGGTTTCCCAGGGTATTTACAGCTGACAGCCCTCCTTGATAATTATCCAGATTTGGAGGTTGGTTTTCGCTCGCGTTTGCGGGTGAGTTCTGCTGGACAATTATTGCTGGAATCGCAAGTTGATCTCCCTCCTGGAGGTCCCATGAGATTTGCAGTTGACAATCCCAGTTGATGCGCATCAGTATTTATAGGCGGGTTTGCAGCTGAATCTGCAAGCTGATCTGCAGCTGGATTTGTAGCTGGAACGTGATCTGGATTCCTGGATTGCGCGGTTGATGATCCAGGTCAGCAAGTGAGCATATCCTCGGCTCGTGGAGGAGTTTCGTGTCGATTCTCCATGTTGCCCTGGTCGCCTTGTAGGGCACTGATTCCAGGTATATAAATGTCAGGCGCCACCGGGTGTTTATTCCCACTCCCGGAAGTGGAAGGTGATGAATTTAAGACAACGACCCGACTTCTCAGATTTTTCTGAATCGGGGTGCGGGAAGTCATGGGTGTATGAGGAGAACTGAAATTTTATGTGGCTAGTCATTCCTAGGGTTCGTGGTATTCCCCAATACCCAACCTTTCCTTTTTTTCTTCAGTAATACTTAAATACTGATTCACAAGGTAACACAAGGTGCCCCACGTTCGGCGCCAAAAATTTGATGCGTTAACGAAATTTGTTTACCCATGTCAGTTGGTTTCGTGTGAGGAAATGGAGGCACTATTCGACTGGACCCTCTCGTAAGAGAGAGAGACCGGTTCTAAGTTAAAGGGACTATTGTCCGGGTCGATAATACGTAAACTGCGTACTGGACCCTCTCGTGAGAGAGAGACCGGCACTCAATTAATGGGCCATTAATCTGGAAATCGCGTACGGGACCCTCTCGTGAGAGAGAGACCGGTGCTTAACCAAAAGGCCACTAACCCGGAAATCGCGCACTGAAACCTCTCGTGAGAGAGAGACCGGTGCTAGACTTGAGGCATTATTAAACCGGAATTATAGGGATGAAACCCGTACTAGGACCCTCTCGTGAGAGAGAGACCTGCGCTAAACTAAAGGGGCGACAGCAGTCCATTAACTGTTGAAAAGACACAGTGCGTACTGGACCCTCTCCTGAAAGAGAGAGAGAGAGACCGGCGCTAAGTTAAGGAAGTTATAATCCGAAGCATCAACGATAAATTCCGTACTGGACCCTCTTGTGAAAGAGAGACCGGCTCTAAACTAAAGGGTTATTATTTGCGTTAATAGTTCTTCAATTATGACCATGAGGCGCGTACTGGGCCCTCTCGTGAGAGAGAGACCGGTGCCAAATTAAAGGGGCGATTAATAGAAAGATCAAGCGCGTACTGGGCCCTCTCGGCAGAGAGAGAGAGGCCGGTGCGAATTTACTGTCCGCTTTATCAATACAGAAATTGTGGTATTAAAGCCCATACTGGGCCCTCTCGCGAGAGAGAGACCGGTGCTAACCCTGGCGGACCGGCCGAACGCAAGAATTACGCTATAGCGTAATGGTACAGTAATGGTAAAGTAATGTTAAAGTAATATGGCATTATAATTATTAAGAGAAGCAAAATAAATATGTAAATTGTTGCAATCATAATAATACGTTAAAATTTACGTTAAACGCTATGCTGTAATTGCAACAAGTTTCTTTTTCAGCATCAAAAAATGAAAAAATAATGTGGCTCTCATTGCAGTCTACTAACGGAGGCTTCAAGCGGGCTACCAACATGCAGGGGCTCGACTTCAACAACAGCCACTTTGTTTTTTTTATTTTTTAACGCTGAAAAAGAAACCTGTTGCAATTACGAGATGACAATTTAACGTAAATTTTAACGTATTATTATGATTGCAACAGTTTAGATATTTATTTTGCTTCTCTTAATAATAGACCATTTTACCTAACTATCGGAAGTTTATTCGCGCATGTGCGGCTGTCACATGGGCTACCCGCGTAATATGAGAGTTGCGCTCATAATTGTCAAAAAATGTATACAATACCTTTTGTCGGAGTCAAATTGAATGAAGACGGTGTTCCGGGTGCGTAATTTGGCAAGTATGCAATAGATAAACATAGCGTTGTTCAATCGAGACGGTGGTTAAGTTGCCGGAAACAACCTAACAGTGGTAAAAAAGCTGATCTTGTGAACAGGTTTGTAGGTTATGAGTTTCTCATATTGTTAAATTTTTATTATATTATTGTGATTGCAACATATATTAAAGTTAAAAAAAGGATTTAAGTAATATAATTATTTTAAAATAAAATTGGTAGTGTTTTGGGAAGAAAATGGGAAAAAACAGTTACTGTATAGTCTGTTGCTCCAAGGCCAAAATATTCGGAAAATGCCAAATTTGTTACAAAAGAAAATATAATAATAATTGAATTTTGAACTAGAAAGGTGAATCTTTAAGCAAGAAGATTAATTTTCTATCAAAAAAGACGAATTTTCTATGAAATACATCAACCTTAAACCAAATATATGAATTTTCAACAATATTCATAAATTTTTAAATGAATAATTCAATTTTCAATCAAGAAAATTAATTTTCTACCAAAGAAGTAGAATTTTCAATATCAAGACGAGTTTTCTACAAAACATTTGAATTTTAAATCCGAAAATATTAATTTGCAATAAAAAACTTAATTTTAAACAACATTTTTAACAAAAAATCTAATAGTTAATAATCAACTTAAAAAAATGTTTATTTTAAATCAAAAGCAGTTGAATTTAACCAAAACAGACCAATTTTCAAAATACAAACTTGAATCCTGAACTTGAACCAATTAATTTTCAACCAAACATGTGCATTCTTCACCAAAAAACAAAAATAATTTTCAAAAAATACATAAATTAAATACATAAAAACCCACCCAAAATATTTTACGTAATTTATGCACCACCCCTTAA
>CAKNWW010348583.1:0-12536 GCA_932074435.1 Andricus kollari | reverse complement strand
ATTGATTCTTATTCCCCGGCGAATTCTGAGCAACATACTGAAACACGGTATTATTTGCAAAATATTATCGTGTTTAAATATTATATTTACAAAAAGCTGACTTTTTCCAATGTTAAAGCAATGGGAAACTTCGTGGTCTTTGCGCCACCCCTAAATATTAACCGATTTTGCTCAAATTTGGAGATTTTTTTGTTTGAAATTGGAACAAAACTGGGGAGGAAGAGCAGAGAAATTCGAAAGACAGATCCACCAAGTATAAATAAGAACCACCCTAGTAGTCCTATTTTTAGCAGTGACCGAATCCATTTCAAATCAGACAGGTTCTAGACTTGAAGATGCAGAATCTTTCTATGTCAGAATACGTATTTGAGTTTTTTGCTTTGCTTTTCAAAATAGCCAATTTTTTCTTGAAACGTATATAACTTTCATTCAGAATGACAAAATATAGGCGGTATTTCCTGTGAGTTTCATGCGGGCTAAATAACTTTTGCGACAATAGAACTTTTTTCATAAAATAGAATTTTCGTACTTTTCACAATTTATAGCAGATACAAAAAAATGTGAAGGAAATAGTTTCCGCAGGTAAAGGTAAAAAAGCCTGCCAGAAATTCATAAACCACATATTCCGATGAGACCTGCCACATCTTTCTGTGGATCTCCCACCTATTATCACTAAATTTATTTTAAATCCGATCAAGAAGGTATTCTAGCAGAGTGGAACCTATGTAAACAATAGTTGGGATCTTATCAGTAAAATTAAAATGCGACAGCGAAACCAAGTGGATGCCGAAATGGGAAGAGAACGGCCGGGAAACTGCGACACCAAAGCCCGTTATCAACAAAGAAGTATTCTCATAAGTGAAATCCGCCTTAGAACCCTTACTGGTAACATGGAATTATGTTCTTTGCAACCGAGGGATTCCATCTTGTTCATGGACACTTCGCTGTCACTGGTACTTCCTGCTGGGCAGGAAACTGGGATTAAGCTCTATGACAAAACTGGATATTGAACTACCCTATATAGTCCCACCCATACCCCAGAACGAAAAACAAGGATCCTCATAAATCTGCTTAGATCAAACTGAAGATTCTAACGTACAAGATCTCTGGAAAACCAGACCTCAGTAGGGAAAAGTCCTGCTCACCCATAACGGTCGATACAAGACGTATTCTATCATTGTAAAAACGAGACATATCGATGAACCTGACTAGAAAATTGTGATTGTTTGTCTACCCCATTATCAGGAGTGGTAATATCAAGACCACCCTTTGTCCTGGTAGAATTGAAGTAACCTCAGAGGAATTGAGACCAGAAATAATAAATAAATGTCTCGAGGTTCCAGCAGGAGGACACAAGGGCGTGGCAAAAACGTATAGGCGCGTCCGAGAACGATTCACATGGCTTGGCCTGCGGGACCAAAATAATGAATTATCTAGTATACGCGAAGAAAGATGTATGCAATGAAAAACTCGATGCGCGAAGACATGGTTCATGCAAGTTCGTAGGACTAACCGATAATCATAATGTAATTCTAGAAACTGAAGATGTACACGATTTATGAAACATGTCGATAAGCTTAGGGTAATTAATATTTAGGCCGCTTAAAAGAAGGAAAACAAAGTATTATTTTCCTTGATGTACATGCAGCGATTATGTAATTATAATCAGGAACCTACACAAAATTAGGCCAACCTCAAAGTATGTTGTAAAACAAGGTAAACACAGAATTTAAAACTATAGCTAGAAAAGGAAGGCTAAATTGAAAACATATTGAATGCGAATAAATTCGATAAGGTCCATGATTACCCTCAGTTATTTAGGGGGTGATCCAATTCACTACAAAATAACTTCGATAGATATTTTCAAGAATACTTAATTAAAAACATTAATATTGGTCGTAAGGAAATAATTCTGGGGTGTGGATTAAAATCTTGCCCATCGTAACCCAAAAATAAGGGAGGTGAAAATACCGAAACTCATACCGATGCTTTCTTTCATGTGTAGTTACTGCTCCTAACCTTAAATAAATCTTATTATGTACTCCAATGTAATTTAATGAAAGGTATATGCAGCGACGGGCATTTGACAGGGCGAATATCTGTACAGGATCACTGCCCTTACCAGGAGTACCGTAGTAGACTACGAAAAGAAGGGACTCCTGCGAAGGAGTATTAGTGTCTGGAGACTCACTATTTTCATGGATGTTCAAAATCTTACCAACTGACTAGGAAACATGATGTTGCTGAAAATAATAAGGAATAATCAGTCATGTTGCTGGTCTTGTCACCTACGATGATGAAGAGCAACTATTAAACGCAAAAGTCGACGATGTGAGTGGAGTGATGCGCAAAAAAATTCATCTCACCTCATTGGGCAACAGACCCATGTTTTGAGAGCTGATCGCGCGCAAATGCATCTAAGAAAAGAAGATAGACTTAATAATAACTTAATAATAACTTAATAAGTTTAGACTTGATTTAAACATAACTGCAGTGAAGTTTAATCAAATTAGAGAATATATGCCGTGAATAAACTACACAAATACTCTAAATCAAATGATGAGAAAGATGGGAGCCGGATTGGATAACTACATATGATCAGCCGGTCGACCCCTAGATGCCATATACGACGCTACAAGAGGACATCTACATCCTTTTCTGTTGACCACCAAACAACTAGAAGTTGTATATCCACATGTACAGGACCATGCTCTCAAATACATGTTTTCTACTCGAGAACCAAAATTCAGTTTAAAAAAATTGGCACAATCATGAACATCAACGATCATGGCGAGGAATCGATCTTTAAGGTTTATACTGGATATGCCACTTCTCGACCAATCAGATTATCAACTCTACCATATTCATTTAATATCCGTACCTTAAGAAATATATGTAACCAACTATGACCGGGCATATATCAATTTTAGTTCTAGATATCTTTGCAAGGGAGATTTTATCATCCACGAGACACCGTCCAGTAAAACTTGCGAAAGTGAGATGCCTCTCCGCCCATCAACAAGACACGTTTAAAATCTGCCATATGAAAATTTCATACCAGAGCGAATCATATTACAACTATTAATAAACTGATACCTACATTTTTACCAGTCTTTCAGTCACCTAAAATTCTACAGAGTTCATTTATGAACCAACTCTAAATTTAGACCTAACAGAAATATCACCTGGCTTTGGACACCCTTACTCGTGAATCTTATGTTGGATTAGGTTTATTACAACCTAGGAGGTACAGTATTAGTGACGTCAAACGAATTACTCAAAATTTCGATGAAGCTGGCCTCAGACAACACCATGAAGATGAGTTAGAATCCAAAAATACCTTCAAGAGCCACTAACACGAATTCAAATCAGATCCTTTCCAATGAGATCATCCAGCGGGCTCCTGAAAAAGCAGCCAATATATCTCAAGTATCGGGGATGCCCTAGCCCAAGGTAAAATTACTGGTGCAAATGCTACAACTCATGTGAAGTGTTCAAATGCAAGAAGTCCGAAATTTCGAAAGTGGCAGTGCAACGTTTAAAAAAATTTTCACACAAATATACCATATTCTGTATATTAGGTACAAACCACTGCGTAGAAGCAGCTAGGATACAATATTAATTACATTACTTTTTGATATAATGACTAAGACGCTTGTGTGAATGAAGAACTTAAAAAATCACTACTAAGCCCATATACGTCTATCCAAAAAGCGTCTAAGCCAACGATAATTTAAGTAATGACACGTTCCGAGATATTATATGACTGTTCACTTTAGAACCGTTATCAAGAACAATAACCAAAATTACCAGAGTGACTTTGTTACGTACAGTCCCGGTAGGCGCAATTTCCTTAGCTCCCAGCTTCCTTCCTAAGTGAAGAACCGATTTATTTGGTCAACTGATCTGACATATAACAATTAACCCTTAATAACAATATTTGAATTACCATTGCCTAATTAACAATTTCTTACTATTACGAAATATTTTTAAAATTGGAACGGATGATAATTGACAGTTATAAGCTCCTGAAACAAATAAACTACCCTCAAAACAATTAATAATTATTAGTTAATCACATTCGAATAAAAATTTAAAAATATTAACTTAAAGGAATCAAAGGTGTCTTTGAGTCACGTTATGACAGTCAGCATGTGTTAGAAGTCAACGATTCCTAATAGAGCTTCCTTCCACAGTTCGTTTCCAAATTGGTTTCTCATGCCCGTCTGCACTGGACGCGAAACTGTACTGGGCCGCGACTTCATTAATAATTAAAGCTAGTCATTTGTTAGGAACGACGTTTTCAAGCGATATTTAACGGACTTTACCCTACAAACTGCACCCATGGACATGCGCTTCTACCAAATTCAGATGAACCGGTACGGCGTCGAATGAAGGCATCGTCGGACCTAATTTTACCAATTTGATTGACTCACACAGACAAATTTATGGAAGGACGTATGACACTTTTGTATTTTTAGTCAACGGAAGACAATGCGCGAATTCAAGTGACAAAACGGCGCACATACGTGCAGCCATTTAAATTCGAAACAAGCAGAGATTGTTTCCCACCGGCAAGGATGTTTAGATTCTGCGATTCAGCTTACTGCACCCGGAATAGAAACGGCGAAATAGTCCCAATGCAGTTCCCACCTAAGTGAAAAGGTACAGGGAGAGGTGTGAAACTGACCATGTGTTTTCTATTATATTTTCTTTTAATTTAAATGCATTATAATCAGAAAGAGAATCAGTGGGTTAGATATGCAAAAGAAATAATATATTGTATATCGAGGCGTAAAGAAGATACACACCATACTTTTTGTCCCCCTCCTTGAAAACAAGCATGTGAAGCAAATTGCGGATGTTTGGTGTACTTGACCATTTTAACTTATAGGAGAAAGGAAGAAATAGCGTACTTTGCAGAAGGGAGACTATCGGGTCTAGCAATACAATTTTCTCAAATATGAAGATTATTTCCTCCATATTATCACTTGCGGGGTGCAGTGTATGTGTAGCGGGCGTACAGTTTTAAGTAGCGGGCGTTAAGTTGTATGTAGAGGGCGTAAACATTCATTTGTAGCAGGCCTTAAGTTTTTGTTAGCCCGGCGACGGAGTGCGCATGAGCAAACATCACTGGGCTGCAAGCCGCCACTTTACGCCTGCTTTGCGTGCATGCAATGGCTCGTTTTCAAGGGGGGTCGGACAAAAACACATTTTAGCATATAGATTCAACAGTAATAGGGCAGCCGAAAAGTGAAACAGCTTGAGTTGATACGATCGTATTCACGACCACACACAATGAAACAAACTAATTAAATTAATTTGGCAGCGTGAACCTCAGGTAAATAAAAGTTCATTATTAGCATAGACAGAAAATTCTCAAAAATAGTAATTTAAATGAAAACTCGAGGAAAGAAATACAATGATGTTTCAATTTTTTAATTGAATTTTGTTTTAACTTCAGGCTACAAGCATTATTATGTTTCGCGTGATAAAAATTTATAATTTCCGAGAAGCAATCGAATATATTTATCGGCGGCAAAATAGAGTCTTCGAAACTCGAATTGCCTGTGCTGAGTTGGCTCGGGTATAAGCCGAATATATCCAATTATTCAAGGGCACATCCTATGACATCATGAGAAGGAGTCGTAACCGAAGGAGAACTAGACCTAGAATAAAGAGGAGACTGCTCAGGAGAAGTCCGGGCACGTGATATTTATCTGGCATAAGAAGAAGAACCAGGATCACTTTTGACATCGGGATTCCATTCAGAATTTAGTGAATCGTAATTTGCAAAGTCTTTAATAAAACTGTTTGGATAGATTGGGTGATTTTTGCCTACTGGACAAAACCTTATTTCATCTGCAGTCAAATTATCAACTGCGCCGCTTATTATATTTATTTTGATTCGCAAATTATTTTCATCTTTCTTATATATTCCATGAAGAGTCCCACTATAATCCAATATCGCAAAAACGTCACCATTATATGTTGATAATACAATATATTCTTGGTGTGGACCAATTACATAGTTCGTATGATCTATTCGCATTTGAATTGGTTTAAAGGAAGGAAAAACGTATCCTCGAAATTCAAATCGCAGGTTCTGTTTTGTGCAAGGAATAAGCCGAACATAGCCAAGTTGTTCTATTGCACATCCAAGTACTTGAACAGAAAGAGGCCTTCCCAGAGAGGACCCGGAACTGGCACGAAGAGGAGGTCCCGAAGTTGAAGTCCTTTCAGGTAAATCTTGTCTGGTATTAGGAGAAGAGCCAGCGTTACGTTCGCTATTGGGATTCGATTGGGACTGTAGTGAATTGTAATTTGCAGAAGCTTTTTTAAAATTTAGTGGGAAGATTGGCTGACGTCTGCCTACTGGACAATCTCGAATTTCATCCGGGGACAAAATATCAATTGCGCCGCTAATCATATTTACTTTAATTCTCGATCTAAATTTATTTGTAGTAATAATTGCACGAAGAAACCCGCAATACTCTAATATTGCAAAAATGTCACCATTTGATGATGATAATACAATATGTTCTTGGTTTCGCACGCGAATAAAGGTTTTTTCTGTCGTTCGCAATCTAATTCGACAACCAACAGGAAAAATGTATCTTCGAAATTCGAATCGCAGATTCTGATTTGTGCGGGGAATAAGCCGAATGTATCCAAGTTGTCCAAGTGCATATCCAAGTACTTTAGATGAAGGCGGCCACCCAGGAGGCGACCCGGCTTTGGCATGAAGAGGAATTTCTTGATTAAAATTCCGGTCAGGTAAATATTGTCTGTCAGAAGCAGAAGAACTAGGGTTACGTTCGCTTTTAGGATTCCATTCGGACTGTAGTGAATCGTTATTGGCTGAAGTTTTAATAAAATTTTTGGGGAAGATTGGGTTACGTTTGCCCGTAGGACAATCTCGTATTTCATCAAGAGTCAAATTATCAACTGTTCCGCTTATCATATTCACCTTAATTCTCGGTTTAGCTCTATGTGTCGTATATATTCCATGAAGAATCCCGCTATACTCTAATATTGCAAAAATGTCATTATTGGATGCTGATACTACAATATGTTCTTCGTTTGGCACGGAAACATAGGTATCTTCATCTGTTCGCAATCTAATTGGATAATCAGCAGGAAAAACGTATCTTCGAAATTCTAATCGTTGATTCTGATTTATTCTGGGAACAAGCCGAATGTATCCAAGTTGTCCAAGTGCATATCCAAGTACTTTAGGAGACGGAGGCCACCTGGGTTCGGCATGAAGAGGAGGTTCTTCAGGAGAAGTTCGGTCAGGTGAATATCGTCTGTCAGAATAAGAATAACCAGGGTTACGTTCGCTATTAGTATTCCATTCAGACTGTCGCGAATCGTTATTTGCTGAAGTTTCAATAAAGTTTTTGGGGAAGATTGGTTGACTTCTGCCTACTGGACAATCTCGCATTTCATCTGGAGTCAAATTATCAACTGTTCCGCTCATCACATTCACTTTAATTCTCGATTTAGCAGTATTTGTCGTATATATACCACGAAGAATCCCACTGTACTCTAATATTGCAAAAATGTCACCATTTGATGCTGATAATACAATATGTTCTTGGTTTGGCACGGTAATAATGGCCAAGTGTGCGTCCAAGTACTTTAGGAGAAGGAGGCCTACCAGGAGGCGACCTGTCCCTGGAAGGATGAGGATGCTCCTCAGGAGCCTGATGTATGAGACGAGAAGGAGCAGAGCGGCAGTGAACCGGGCGAGGAGTATCAAGGATATCTCTGCTTGACTGCGAACTGAATTCTGCGAAAAGAAATAGAGGATTCATGTTTCTTGATGAACAAACTTCAAAAAGGGCTTGATGCATTTTTCTCGTTTTTGGTATAAAATACTTAAAATCATAAGTAAAGGATTCTGTATAGAAAAGTTGTACCATAAAAATGTCAGGTTGAAAATGGTTGAGGCTCACTGTGTTTGAATTTGACACAAGTCATTGTTTTGATTTTATTTTTGGAGTTTTTTCTGAATTCGTTAAAAATCACCTGGAATTTTTATAAACTTCATAAAATTCCTCTAAATTGATTTAAATTCAAAAGAACATAAGTCCGATTATGTATGCACGTTAGTCACTTATACATAATTTCAGAAATAAAAAAATTAATTTCTTTATGTTCTAGTATCTGGCCCAAACTGCATCCTTATTGTTTGAAAATGCATGCAGTTTGCTAATGCAACTATCCTCAAATAAACTCGTCTTTTTAGATTGAAAATTGAACTATTTAGTTAAAAATTCTATTGCATTGCTAAAAAGGAATTTCTTTTTTGTCAGCTTATGTCAGTAGTATATTATGCGCAAGGGAGAAGAAGAGGGACATTATTGATACAATTACGTTTTCAGTGCGACCGTAGGAGCCAAACTCAAGTGCCGCTTTTCAAGTTCGTTGGTATATAATGGCCATTCTATCTATGACGTCTTGAAATTGATGATTATGGCATTGGTAAAACAAAAAAATTACAGATGGATAAAGATAAAAATAATATATCATATGCTAAATATGATTCATATGTGCTAATAGAAGCTAGTGGTTGGCAAAACAGATATCATTAGAGAACTTAAGACCTAATCGTTAGAAACTGATATAAATTATGGATCGAATAGCAAAGATTTAATTGTTATAATATTAGGGCGTTATAATAATATGGCGGGGCTCACCACTTTTAGCAGCTGCTAACTGACACGAAAAGTGCATGACTGCCACCAATTTTCTCTGTCATTTTTTTCTTCGATTACCAGGAATCCTGGAAAGGGTTACGGTCACGGCTCAGTGCGGCACCTTGTTCACAACCGAAGGCTCTGATTTTTTTCTACTTGAGTTCACAATACATTTCATTTTTTTAATTTCAAACTGTAATTTACCGTGAAGGATTAGGGACCAGTCGAACGACAAGATTTATGAGGGCCTGTTCTCGGGCCTTGTTGACCTAGTCTCGCGACTGCCACTGTCAGTATTTGCATTCACTGACTGCCGTTTGGTGAGCTCCGTATTACGGCGTGAAACGACACTGAATGTTAGATAAATTAACAGTACACAATTCACCAGTGCGATATTTCGAGAGTAGAATTATCAATTCTAAATAAAAAGTTAAAGAATAGCTTTTTAAAGTGATAAGGCGATGGAGCATTCCTAATTGATTGAGGTACTTTATTCCAAATGCGCGCTCCCCTGGGCTGAGCAGGTAAAGTCACATTGATATTTTCAAATAGATCTAGAAGATATTGCGGGGTTTTCGTTATAAAAGAGATTGTAAATTAGATTGCCCATAAGAAATTATCTTTTCTTCGCCACATTAAGAAATCCCGTTCGTTGACGATATAGTGTAATGTGTTCATATTTCGGTACATCATAGATAAATCGAATGCAGGCATTAAGTGCTCGCTCGAGTTTAGAATTCAGTTAATCTGTGATATCATCGTACATAATACACCTATAATCAAAAAACGTGAGGATCAGACACTTAACAAGGAGGATCCGAGTTGAAGTTGGCAAGGATTCCTTGTTCCTTTTAAGCTGTTGGAGTACTCTTAAAGTATTCCTAGAGATTTCAAGACTTTGGCCTTTCAAGAAGAGGGTACGGTTGAGGATGTACCCTAAATCCCTCACCGAATCAACAAAGGCAATGCCAAGGCCACCAATCTTAAGCTGAGGGATGGTAGCAGTGGACGGGGAAGAGGATTGTCCAATGAAAATTGTTTTAGTTTTTGAAGGATTCAGCGTTAACCTATTGTTTAGTGCCTATTGATTCAGTATATAAATATCCTTCTAAACTCTCGCAAGCAAACTATTAATGGAAGATATAGGACAAGACACATGTCTTTTGAAATCGTTCTCGTATTTATGTTACTTACAATGCTCAAAATCACCACCAAGGTCAGAAGTGTATAGATCGAAAAAAAGGGGGGGGGGGCAAGTGTGGAGCCCTGGGGGGCTCCACCCTCGACCCCCATCTAATCGGAACGTTCACCCTTATCATGAAGAACTTGTAGAAAACGGGTTTTCAAGTAGGCTTCGAACCACGCAATTTCAGTACTGGATAGATTTAAGTCACGAAGTTTATTTAAAAGAAGCTTGTGATCAACAGTATCGAAAGCTTTAGAAAAATCAAATAAAATAACTATTGTTACTTCCTTCTTTTCGATAGCGATTTTAAAGTCTGAAGTACGTTTCAGGGAGGCTGTTAATGTACTGTGCATAGCCCGAAAGCCCGATTGTAGCGGATCGAGTAGCCTATTGGTATCTAGGTAACTCGTAAGTTGTGAATGCACAATACGTTCGAGCGGATTAGACATAGAACAAAATATCGAAATAAGCTGCAAAATCATTAGGAGAAGAGGGACTAGAAACCTTAGAAAACCATCGTATACCAAACAACCTTAGTCAAGGATGCTATGTACCTGTTCCTTCCAAGACAAGGTACGGTTATGGAAATATCCCAGATCTTTAACTACTTCCGAAAAACGGATAGCGAGGTTCTCGATACAAAGTGGACCACACGATCAATATCCTGCTGGACTAGAACAAGTATGGAGAAAGTTACAGGAAGCGGGAGTCGAATCATCTTTATAGATTTACCATCGCTTCCTAAAGCGTTAGTTTTTATTTCGAAGAGCGTCTTGAAGAGAACTTCCGGTTTTATGTCTGAACAAAAAATCAGTATCTCGAAAAGTCGAGCTTGCCTGAACTGCTGTAAGAAGTTTAAGGAGTTGAAGGATGGTAGATTTGTAAATACTTAATTTAATAAATCATTAGATGGGAAAGTATGAGTTGGAGGCTTCATTCTTAGCTGACGAAACTGTGCTTGTATCCGTGGATTTTTAATTTTCTTTGCCAGGCGATGTATATTATTACGTTCCTTCATAAGGTTTTTGATTTAAACTGTGATCCAAGAAGCTAAATTTTTATGTTTATGTGGAACAAAAAAAGGCGCAAACTCATCGAGCGAAGAAATGAAGTAGGAGCATGAAAGATTTAACTTACCACTAATTTCTTTAATTCTTAGTATTTTTCCCAATCCTAGGTCATTAAGTGCTCCTGAAACTTACACTCATCTACGTATGTAAGATTTCTTATATGTGTTTGAATACGGTTTGCGGATTGGGTGCAAATATATTTGTATTTAATATTGATAAGATCGTGATTAGATATAAATTAAATAGGACGCTGGCTATAAGAATTCAGCATATTAAGATCACCTACTATCATTAAATCTATTCCGGAACCGGAATGATTAGTTTCATGGGTGGAATTATGTGGGACAATAGATAACCCAGCAACGTGTATCATAGTTGTTAAATATTTAATATGATTGCAACTTGCATTCCAATTAGTATTAAAATCACATGTAACAATAATATTGTTGCAGTCAGGTACATGGGCAAAAATTTCTGATTCAAGTTCTGTTCCAAAATAGTAAGATAATTAGCGGCCGAGCTGACTCCAAATAAGACTTCCCTAACGCTGTCATGCACATACAGACAAACACCGACCTCTCGCCGCTCCTCACTGTCTCTACAAAAAGCACGTAATTGTCAAGTGCGACTACACTTGATGGGTGATTCGAGGGTAGCCTTGTCTCTGAGACTGCTATAATATGGTACGCACAAGAGCTGAAAAAATGTCAGAATTCATGAATATGAGCCAAGAGAAACTGGGCATATGGCAAATATTTGAAGAATCCATAATAAACTAAGAGTAAATTTAGTTGCATAACAAGAATAAGTGTAAATAGATTTTAAAATACCCCAGCATAGGATGGACGGATTATTTATAACGACAAAAGTTACTAGTATCCAACTCAGTCCAACCTTCATACTAACAATTCTAATTAATAGGGGGTGATAAGGCTTAAAATTGCTTCTAATCTGAGAAAATAATTTATAGAGAGAGATAACAAAAGTCATTAAAGATTTAGTTTCAAAGTATTTTCCGATTGCCCTTATAAATTGCCTCAAATTGAACGTACAAAGGCGAAGAAAAAATCTAAGCAGAGATTGCGACTCGTTGTTAACTAAATTAGTAACAAATCCGTATATAAAAATAAAAATCAACCATGCATAATAAAGCCTACAGTTATTTCTTACTTCTTCTTAGTTGTAGAGCAGCACTATAAATGAGCCGATTGCAATTCTTTAAGACACCCATATTTCAACGAATATAACGGAGCGGTATAACACACGTCACGTGTCAACGACCAGGGCCGTGTTCTTCCGTGTTCTTTTTGGAAATTCATTTTGCCTTTTATAACAATAGAATATATGAAAGAGAAAGGTAAAAAGATTGGTATATGTTCAAGTCATATGGAGTTTGAAGAATATAACACCAATTTAATTTTTCATATTTCAAAGAATTTTAAAATGTTGTGGTGTCTCATGAAAAATGAAATTCGAATGTATAATAAGTAATGAGTAATAAGTAAGTCGGTAGGAAGACTCATATAAGCTCATATGATCAGCACACAATCGATTTTATAATTCACCCCTACGAAA
>CAKNWW010348575.1:4823-19948 GCA_932074435.1 Andricus kollari | reverse complement strand
TCGACTCGGCCAATCAGGTTAATGTTTCGATTTCTGTGACCTTCCGAGATAGACTTTTCAGCAACTCTAGTTCTTGGGAGAGTGTCGCAAGGTAGTGCTATTATTCTTTACTCAAATCGACAATTATTAATTATTATTATCTTGCAAGGTGAAAAAAAGATGTACATGGGGAATCCTCTACCTGTCATTTCCGAAGTACAGAACAAGATGGAAATTTCAAAAAGCGAAGGATTAAGATACTGCGATCCATTAGCAAAGAACATTGGCTCTGAAATTCGTTTCCTTAAATGCATCAAATTGATATAAATCCCAGCTGTGAAAATCATGTAACTGATGTAGTTTTTTAAATCTTCAATGAATAGATTAACCGCACATAAAGTTTAGGTTCAAATTTATATTCTATACTTTTATATGTTTTATCAAATATAATATATAATAGACACCATTCTCAGGTTTCAGATACTGTTTTATAACAAAGATTTATTAGCAGCAATCTGCTTGGAACGGGCTTTCGCATTTTAACGGTTGAATCATTTGCAAAGGATTGGCGCAGAAAAAGCAATTGTAACGTTATTGACTGATGACCAAGACGTTCATCTTGACGAAGGAGGGGAAAGCCTTAAAACTGAAAATGTATCCAACAATGATAAAACTAAAAGTTTCTTCATGTTTAAACTGAAGAAAAAGGATACCTCGAAAATAGGCTCTGAAGAGCTACGAGCATTTATTGAATCATATGATAAAAAAGTTTCAATGCTGAAGGGTTTTACAATGCTAAAAAAATTCTTCATAAATTTCAATACTACTATGCCAAGCAGCGCATCGTGCGAAAGATTGCTCAATACGGCTGAAATTATACTAATTCGAGAAGAAGGAAATTGAGCGACGTAACTTTTGAACAATTACTAATGTTGAAAATAAACAAAGAATACAGATAGAAATAAGCATTGATTATTATTTTCCTTAGGTCATATTTCTAAATGATAAATGTAACGAAGAAAGTAACTATCGTTAGTTTTATATTTGAAAAAAGTAACTGAGGAAGTTATACTTTAAAACAGTAACAATATCAGTACCTAGCTCCTTTTTTCATGGTGCATAGGTAACTAGTTCTTTCTAAAAAGTAACTTAACCATCCTTGATCTTCAGTGCGCTTTCGCAGCAATTGTTCTGAAAAGTGCGAGAGCTCTTGATATTTCTCACACGTTTAGGGGCCATACTGGTATCGTGGAAAACTACAAGGCCGTCCCTCAGTCCACCCTTTCACTCATAACTATTGAGACCTTGCCGGTCAATCATATTGTCTCCGTCATGATTAGCTCCCTAAATTCTACGGTTGTCGGATTTGTTTCAAGCTATACGCTCTTCAAAATTTAATACTTTATAAGTAAAAAAAAAAGACTAATCGGACTAAAGGTGAAGGGTTTTGGAAAGCAATCAGCATCGCAACTTTTTCATTCGTTTCTACGATGAAAGTAAAAGAAGCCCTGCAAAATCAATCAAATTTATTGATCGTCGTAGATCACAAACTACATTTCGAAAGTAACTGAAAACCTAAAGTTTTTATAGTTACTGTTAATGAAAAATGTAACTAGTTACAGATTGTGATTTACATGCTCTACTCTAAAAAACAATGAGACTGGACGCGTGGCGCCTACTGGAATTTCCCTGATTTCATCTGGAGTCAAGAACGTAATCGTGCCGCTTTCTATGTTTATTTTTGCCCGTGCTGGTTGTTTAGTGCGAGGACTACGTACATACATTCCAGCAAGAACATTCATACTCTCCAGTGTTGCAAAGACTTCACCATCGAATGTTGATAATACAATTTTTTCTTGGGTTCGCATGAGCTTATAGCTACCATGTCCGGCGAGTATTCGAATATTTTTATCCGCAGGAAAAGTGTATCTTCGAAGCTCAAATTGTCTCTGCGGATTATTCTTGGAAGTAAGCCGAATATATTCAAGTTGGTCATATCCATATATCCGTCCAGCAGAAGATTTAATAAGCTCAGTATGTGGAGGAATGTGCTCGGCCCGTGCAGAAGGGGACCTGGACCTGGAACGAAATGGAGGCTCGACAGAAGAAAGAGAACTGCCAGGAAAATTTTGTCCATCAGGAGAAGAAGAATTTTGTTCACCACTAGAAACACCGGGAATGGGCTCGCCATTAGGTAAGCAGTCGAACTGTAAACTTAACTCTGCAAGAAGAAACACGGGTTTAAAATTATTTTTAAAGTAGGAAAATCTATTACAAGAGTAGGCCACTTTTGAGAATTGTTCGTTTTAATTTATTGAAATATTTCATGACGTGTGTTCTTTACACTTCAACCACAACATTCTGCACCATATCTAATACAACTGGAAGTCATTTTATCAAAAATCTCTTCTAAAAAATTGGAATCGAATAACAAATAAGTTAGTAAATTATTTTCATAAAGCTAAAAAATTTTTTTCAAATAACGTATATATATATATATTATTTTATTATATTTACCAGTAGAATTAAGGACGACGATTAAGACAAATTTCAATTTATAAAGGATCGGCATTCTTTGCATTAATAAATAAAGCCAATTAATGCGATAATGAAGAATTTATATAACAGAATATCTAAAGAATATTCTGGTATTTCATTAGAGTATATATAATTTTTAAAAAACTGGTAAATAATCAACGCAGGGTAACACTTGGAACCACAGCCATCCGTTTTAATCGTGATATCACTGATTACACATAGGCGTCAAGATTGTCCAATTGAGATAACCATATTTGCATATTTCATAAAACAGTCCAAATCCTAAAAATTTGGTGACCTCAATATGTAGAAGTTTATTTTCTTAAGAAGAAAATGACAACTTTGCCACACCTAATTTAAAAAAATCATTTTTTGATGCCTCCAATTATAAGCGAATTATTTCAAAACGAAAAAAAATGAAACACATTCTTTTTTCGTTGATTTCTACCGTTTTTTATTAAAAATTAAAATCTATTTTAATTGAAATATTACAGTAAGATAAAATAAAGATAATATTGAAATAGTTTTAGGAAAATTCAGTTACGAATTTCTTCATTTTCAGTTGAAATTACGGAATTTCCTGATACGTTTTATCTGAAAATTCCGAAACTTATAAACAAAAAGTTTTACTTTTTGATTTTTGGAATTTTTATGATGCTGCATGTAACAGAAAATTAGAAAAGTTGCTGTGAAATTCATGATAAATTTACGAAAATTCCATTAGAATTTTGTAAATTTAAGATGCGATTACGTAGAAAAGTATCGGAAATTTCGTAAAATTTTCTGTTACTTTTGTAACGTTATAACTTCATGAATTGCAGAATATTGCTAACCGTGTACATTTAAGCAATATAAGGTTACAGAATTTAGAAATATAGAATCTTTAAGTTTTAAATAAAAAAATTGATGAAATTATGATTTGTGCTAATGTGTTCCGATCAATTTTATTTCTTTACTTCAAAGAAGTAATTTGTTTGGAATTTTTTTAATAAACAAATTAGTTTATATAGAATGTAACTAAAATTGTAAAAAATGTTTCAAAGACAAATCGAGATATGGTTTGATGATTTAATGAGATGGGATACAAACTAAGATATTCAATAATGAGATGAAAGAAAAACACCTAATTGCAGACAGCTATTGTTGTTCTTGTTGTTTCAAAGTTCGAGAAGTCGGAGAGAATTCTTCTTAGAGGGAGTCAGCCAAATAAATTGATGTTTGGTCAAGTTCAATTCGAAGAACCACAGAAAAAACAAGCCTGCTACGTAGAACTGTGCGTCTGGCATGAGGAGACCTGAACCTGGCACAAAGTGAAGGCTCGGGAAGAGAATTTTTTCTCTCAGAAGAAGAAGAAGTTTTTGGAATATCATGAACTCCTTGTGGTAAATTTCCGAGTAAAGGCTGAGGACATTGAGAAAAGATTATCCTGAAAAATTTATTGAAAGCTAGGCCACCAATATTCAGGGAACATCAATCGGAAAGGATCTAGCAACGTTTGATTTATTACGTTCTTTTGCAGAATGTAATGCGCTTTTATACACAAATGAAGCGAAATTCTGGGAGAACAGAAAAACCTATATCAGCCATTATACAACATTTATTTCGCTTTTATTTCCTTACTCAGTACATATTTTATTGCGATTGCGTTCAACTAACTCATCCTAGAGATAAACGAATCAATCGATTCAGTGTAACTCTTCCACAAATCATTCATATTCTGCGCTGAAGAATTGCAAACATTATCTGCATCGAGACTTTTTCATTCGTTGCTACGATGAAAATACAAATTACTTTTAACTTTTTCAGACGAAGTCGGAACACATACAATTTTATGTTTTAGTTTGAAATTATTTTTTATTTCAATCAATCGTGTGAAAAATTGCGGTTTGCACGCTCTACTTTGAAATACAACAAGATTGCGCGTCTGGAGCCAACTGGAATTTCCCTGATGTCATCTGCAGTCAGTAAGGCAATCGCGCCACTTTCTATGTTTATTTATGCCCTTGCTGGTTGTTTAATGCGAAAACTACGTTCATATATTCCAGCAAGAACATTCATACTGTCCAGTTTTGCAAAGACTTCACCATCGAATGTTAATGATACAATTTTTTCTTGGGTTGGCGTAGACTTAAAGCTACCCTGTCCTTCGAGTATTCGAATTTGTTTACCCGCAGGAAAAGTGTACCTTCGAAGTTCAAATTGCCGGAGCGGATTCTTCTTGGAAGTTAGCCGAATATTTTCAAGTTGGTCGTATCCATATATCCGTCCGTCAGAAGATTTAATAAGCTCAGTATGTGGAGACATGTAGTCAACACGTGCAGGAGGGGACCTGGACCTGACACGAAGAGGAGGCTTGATAGCAGAAAGAGACCTGGCAGGAGAAGTTTGTCCACCAGAAGAAGGAGAACATTGTTCGCCACGAGGAACGCTAGAAATAGGATAGCCATTAGGCAAACATTCGAACTGTAAACTTAAATCTGCAAAAAAACAGAGAATTATATTTATTTTCCAAGTAGGGAATATTATTAAGAGCTTAGGTAACTATTGAAAGTTTATCATTTCAATTTATTAGAATATCAATAAAACGTATGCTCTTTAACAGTTAATTACAATATTTAGCATAATATTTGACACAACTGGAACAAATTACATAAAAAAATCACTTCTGGGACATATTATTAGGTTTCAAGAAAATGCAGGAGAATTATTTCTCGCTCACGGGGCACGTTTTTGAAAACTTATTTGCCTAAAGCTGAGAAATGTTTCAAAAATTATTGCTGTATATATATTATAGTATTATATATTTACCAATAGATTCAAGGATGACCGCGAAGGAAAAGATCAGAGTATGAATGATTTCCATTTTAAGCAATAAAGGGAAAACACGAATAATTTGTTGATGATGAATTTATTGAAAAGTGTATCTAAAGAATATTCTACTGTTACATCAGAGTATATTCATAGTATCTTAATAGTTATCTCATTGATTATAAGCATCAAGCTTGTTCTTCTGAGATAATGATATTTACATTTCATAAAATTGTGCAAGGATATAAATTTGGTGACCTCAATATCTAGAAGTTTATTATCTTATGGAAAAATTCAATACAAATTTGCCGCATCCAAGAAAAACAGAAGTTCGTTCGGGTTCCGGTGGTCTCAATACATGGACATTTGACAAAATCGGAGGGGGGCAATTTCTACACAACTCTAATACCTTCTCTGACGAGAATGGTAACAAATTTATTATTTTCGTTTTTCCCTCGCAGTATAATTTCAAAATACTCATAGTTAAGTCTTTTAGTAATACTTCCTATATTCAAAATTTAACGTAGACACCTACTATTTTCACTCCCTACACAGTTTCTAGACGTTTAAAATTCAACCATTTCCAAATTATTATTTGTTCATGTAAGGTTCTTAAATATAAGCCATTTTGGATAAAAATGCAAAATGTTACAGCATTTTCAAAATTTTGGAGAATATTTTTTTTAAGATTCGAAATTCTGTGTACAACAATTTGTAGTACTTGGAAAGTCGAACAATTCATCCTCACGACATTTTTCAATACAAAGAAAATGATCAAAGTCACAGCATTTTCAATATTCAAAAAAACAAAACGAAAATGAACATTTTAATTAATAATTCCATTTTGCGGTCAAACCATGCAAGATACGAAAAAAGATAAAATAACAAAAATTGTGCATCCACAAAAGATTTACAAATTCGTTATAAATCACTTTTGATTTGAGGCGTAGTTTCTGCTTTATTCGTAAATACAAATTTAAAAATTAAAAATAAAATTTTTGGACAAGCGACACAAGCTGCGAGAAAAATTAATAGACAAAAGTTGTTAAACCAAAAGAGAGCTAAAAATTTGTTATGAATAATTGATGAGATGCGTAGGCTTTTTTTTAATCGTGGAAAATAATTTCACAAAGAAACAAATTAACTTTTTGGGGAAAAGATACAATTTACAATGAAATGTTTTATAACAAAATTGTTTTTAAATCAGATATGAAAGGGATAGCAGGTTAAGCATGTATACGCTACCCCTGGCCGAATCTGTTCGACATTTTCGCCTTGAGTTAGTAGTAACATCTTTTTCTCGGAAACGGCTGAACCGATTTCGATGGGGGAAAAATATGTTATGGGTCCCAATAGAGGGTTGTTTTGAAGAAATTATGGGAAATTTTAAACAAAAAGAAAAGGTTAAACCTTGAATTATGTGGAAAAATATTTGAAAGTTTGAGATCAATCGGAGAGGCTGCTCATGGTTAACAAAATTGAAAATCTTAGGCGAAACACGTTAAATGCACATCCGCGGATGTATAATAAAGAGTCTGCAAACCTGCGCTGACATTAGACTTGTAACACTTTCGAAATGCTCGAAAATCAGACAAAAAATGTCCCAAAATTAATAGTAGCTCACATTCATCCAGTATTCTCATCTGATGTTCTTTCATATTTAATTTATATTGTCTTCTGAACTTGTTCCTATGATATTCTCGTATTTTTTCTAGCTCCTCAGACAGTTCCTCACTGAACAAGGTTTTGTTGTTCAAACTGTTCCAGATTCGTCACCTTTTTTTTATACTCTGATTTTCTATTTGCGCGTATGACCTTGACTGGCTCCGAACTAAACAGGTAGTGCTTGAGCCCTTGAGCCTCAACTCGCCTGCCAATGAGCATTTCCTAAGGCATGAAGTGGCGTGAGGAGTTGCGGAGGCGACCTTCGTTCTCTCTGTTCGCTCCGCTCGCTCCTTCGGTTACATATTTTGGGCATTGTCTTTACGACCTTGACATGCTGCGAAATGTTCTCACTTTCGCTCGTTTTGGCAAATGTCTCGCCCTTTTGCGGCTAAAGAAGCGGTTCCTCATCGTACAGGGTAAGGTTTCGGTGCATGAATAGTAGTTGAGATTAGAGAGGCTTCAGTCATTCGTTTTATCATTTGAAGTTCTTCCTCAGTTCTTCTCTTGTTTTTTCCTTGTTTAGATTTGAGAAACTCAAGTCATTTGTTTTCTCATCTGATGTTGTTTGCCCGACCCCGATCTTCTTTTGTTCCTTTTTCGGTTTTTTGACTGATTCCTCACTGTGTAGAGAAAGGTTTTCGTTAAGCAATAGCTTCTCTAATCTCATACACTGCTTATACAAAAGAAAGAAGGCTGTGAGAACCAACCTGAAAGCCGACAAAAACAAAGAAAGAACGAAATAACAACTTCAGATGAGAAAACAAATTAATACGACAAGAGATCAAGTTAAGGTGATAAAACGAAAGAAATCACAAGTAGCGTGTTCAACTCGAAAAAATGACGATTCTCTAATCCAAATCACTATTCCTCAACGAAAACCTTTCACTATAGGGACATGGAAATGCATGCAAATATTCCTACGGGTTTTGCAAGAAAAACGGGATCAAATCGCAATTGCTGCGTTTATAATTGATTCAACAATTATTATTATTGAGGTTTTAAGGCCCATAATTTAAATAAATCAATATTAAAAATACGTGCTTTTCCATATTATTACACATAGGCTCTAGGATAACCTCACCCTGAAGCTTCATGTAAACATCCGACAGGCGGCGCGCACTATTCCCGACAAATGTAGATTAGGTCCCAATACTGTGAGGAAGCAGTCAAAAAACATATGAAAGAACAAAAGAAGATCGGGACCGGGGGAGCAAGATCAGATGAGAAAACAAATGACTTGACTTTCTCAAATCTGAACAAGAAAAAAACAAGAGAAGATCTGCGTAAGAACTTCAAATAATAAAACGAATGACTGAACAATGAGGAATTGCTTTCTCAGCCGCCAGAACGCGAGTCATTCGACAAAACGAGCGAAAGTGAGAAAATTTCGCGGCATGTCAAGATTGGAAAGACAATGGCCATAATATGTAACCGAAGGAGCGAGTGGAGACAAATCTGGAACAGGTTCAATACCAAAACCTTCTCCAGTGAGGAGATGTCTGAGAAGCTAGAAAAAACAAGAGAATATCATAGGAACAAGTTCAGGAGACAAAATAAATGAAATATGAAAGAACATCAGATTAGAATATTGGATGAAGAGAAGGTACTATTATTTTTGGGACAATTTTTTTCTGACTTTCGAGCATTTCGAAAGTGTTTCAAGTCTAATGCCAGCGCAGGTTCGCAGGCTCCTCATTATACATCAGCGGACGTGCATTTAACGTGGTACGCTGAAGATTTTCAATTTTTTAACCATGAGCAGCCTCTCAGATTTATCTCAAACGGCGATTGTGCCATTTCCAAAAAAATATGTTTTTCGATTTTTCTAGTCATCCCCATTACTCCATAGAAATTATTTTTAGATATAATCTTCCGGGCAATTGAACCTCGTATTTAAACTCGTAGTATAAACTTATGGCGAAAATATCAAACAGATTTGTCCGGGGGAAGCTAATACATGCTTACCCTGTTATGCCCTTTGCTTTTAACCTTTTTTTCTCAAAAGACGCGCGATGAGAATGTGTTCGTTGAAGCCGAAGGAGGTTTAACAAAATAGAATTTACAATCACCAAATCAAATGCGGATAACGTCGGCCAAATTATTATTTCCGGAAAACCTGAAAATGTTCTGAAAATTCTAGATATACATTATAGTGTTATATACAGAAATAGAATTAAGGATAATCAGGAAGGTAAAGACCATACTATGAACGAGCAATTTTTCAACTAGGGAAACAACTGATTATTGCGTTAATGACGAATTTGGTTAACAGTGTACCTAGTGATTATATAATATATCCTACAATCATTATTTTGTAGCTTATAGGCGCCAAGTATGTCCTTGAGAGATAATCATTTGTTATATTTCATAAATCAGTCCATAAAAAGAAATTTCGTCATTTGAACCGAAACTAGTTTGAGAAATATAAATCGATTTTTTCGAATAGCGCTTTAATATTTTTTATTTTGGACCTAACATGATAGTTCAAATTTATTCGTACAGGAACTTCAAATTACTGAAAAAGTGACGCTTTAAGACTGCCTGATACTGAAAAAATCTAACTAGTTACCACTGCATTACTTATCAACAAAAGTCACTTAGTTACCACTTCCGTGATGAAAAACATAACTAATGCTTTCTCGCAATTGGTGAACCTATATACGAACACATTTTTAACATGTGTTCGAAAAAGACTGACTGGGGCAGTGATAAAAGATTGAAGCCTCGGAAACCATAATATGCACATTGACTTTTTATTACTATTTGTAATTACAACTAACATTTTAGGACGACTTCAGATCACAAACAATTTCATATTTGAGTTTTACATTCTTTCTTAATTGAGCCAATAGTGTTAACGATTGTACTTTACATGCTCTACTCTGAAATTTAATAAGATTCGGCGTAAGTGGCCAACTGGAGTTTCTCCGATTTCTTCTGGGGTCATTGCGGTAAATTTGCCGCTTTCTATGTTTATTTTTGTCCGTGCTCTTTGTCTAGTGCGAGAATTCTGTGAATACGAGTATATTCCACCAAGAAAATTACTACTCTCCAATATTGCAAAAACGTCACCATCTAATGTTGATAATACAATTTGTTCTTCCTTTGGCATGGGTCCATAGACATGCCGTCCATCGCATATTCGAATTCGTTTATCCGCAGGAAAAGTGTATCTTCGAAGTACAAATTGTCGGTTCGGATTTTTATTAGGGATAAGCCGAATGAATTCAAGTTGATCAAATCCATAAATCCGTCCGTCAGAAGATTCAATAAGGCTGGCATCGTCAGGAGGAGACCTGGTTCTGGCACGAAGAGGAGGTTCAACGGAAGGAAGCGACCTGGCGACAGAATGTTGTCTACTAGAAGAAGAAGAAGAATTTTGTCCGCCACAACTAATGCCGGGAATAGGTTCGCCATTAGGTAAGCAGTCGAACTGTGAACCTAAGTCTGCAAGAAGAAACAGAGAATTAAATTTATTTTTAAAGTAGGAAAAACTATTATAAGAATGGGCCATTTTCAAGCGTATACCATTTTAGTTTATTGGAATCTTTTTTTTTGCTCGTGGAGCACGTTTTTAAACTTTGGGCGGTAATAATGAATAGCAATTAGGATAGAATGCGGATCACGTCAGACAAATCGCTATTTACGTAAAGTTGAAATTTTTTAAATTATAGATATAGTATAGTATTATATTTATCAATAGAATTAAGGATGAACATCAAAGTAAAAACCAGAGTATAAACGATCCCCATTTTTCGCATCGTAATCCTTATCTCATTTATTATAGGCGTCGAGCTCGTCATGCTGTGGTAATCATATTTATATTTAATAAAACAGTCATAGTCTTACATTGTATATTTGAAGATATAAAAATTCTAAATTATTAATTGTACACGTAAGCTTCTAAAATATTAACAATATTTAAATTAAGATTGAAAATATATCACTAATTAAAATATGAGAGTATTCGACTAACAATCTTCGAATAACAACGGTGTTTCATATAAGACTTATCTCCTACGGATCAGTAAATAATGTCTATAACAATTCAGGGAAACTATTAGGATTTATATATACGTACAAAAGATTGGCATCCATTAAAAGATTACAATTACAAAAATAAGAATGTTCTAAAACATATTTCCCTTCCTCTAAAAGTCTCTAATTTTTCTAGAATGGAATTTTCAGCGTAATGTTTCAACTTTTCTTTAAATTGACCTTTGCAAACCCTGTGGAAGAACTGAATACTAAATATGAAAATAGCACTTTAGAGTTTAGAGTTGATTATTTCTAAAACTTGTATTCTGTATTCCCATAGAAAGAAATTTTTCTTTGATCGCTCAAACATAAATTCTTTATTGAACGTAATTTCTTTATCAATCTTTAATTCTTGAAGGAGTAAGAAATTACTTTCCAGCTATTGAGTTGCCGAATCTATACTAAACAAGGTTTGACTGAAAAATATGATCAGGTTTAGGGAAAATGGAGGAAATTTTATGACGCTAGTCAGGCACGTTTTTAAAACTTTGGACGGTGATAAAAAAAGCAATTGGGATAGCATGCGGATAACGTCGGACAAATTTTTTATTATACCTATAAAGGTTGAAAATGTTTTGAAAATTATAAATATATTATAGTATTATATTCACCAATAGAATTAAGGATGACCATCAAGGTAAGGACCAGAGTATAAACGATCCCCATTTTTTGCAATTCGAGGGAAAACTGAATTATGCGTTAGCGAATAATTTGGTTTAAATTGTATTTAATTATCATTCTGGTGGTATGTACACAGGCGTCAAGCTTTTAAATCTGAGATATTCATGCTTATATTTCATACATTAATCCAAGGATAAATTAATTTTAATCGCTATCTTATGGAGTGTAGGCATCAAACTTGTTTTTCTGAGATAATAGTATATATATTTTATAAATCAGTTCAAGAAAAGAAATCTGGTTGCCTCAACCGAGGCCAGTTTGGGGAACATTAAGCGATTTTTTCGAATAGGTCTTCGACAAAAAACTGAGCTTAAACCATATTTTTTTTCTAGCCAACTGCAAAATATTTTTGAAATTATATTTCATAAAACAGTCAAAGGAAAGAAAATTGATTTGCTCAACGGAGGCCACTTTGGAAAGCCTTGTGAATGGAGCTGTTACGTAGAAAAATATTTGTTGGTTAGTAAAACTGTATAATAATTTTGTATGTACCTAGGCTACATGGAAATCTTTCAGTAGGTTTCGTAGAGTAAAGTAAATTTAGCTTTCCTTAAAAATGTTTGTTTTCAAAGGATTTGTACCCCAAAACAGGAAGTTAAGCTATGTAACGTTTGACGAAGTTTCAGTTATAAGGTACTTATCCTTTGTTATGGTATTTTTAACAGCTAAAAAATAAATTTTCATGAGAAAAATTTGACGCATACAAAACTAATATTTATTAAAAAACTTGTGTCTTTGACCGAACTTTTATTCTCATCGGCTTTGAAAATTCTTATTCCTGAAAGGATACGATTTTCATCAAAAGATAGGAGCTTGTTTTCCCAAGAATGAAAACAGTTGCTTATGCAACTGGCTTACAAGCTAGATTTCCATTTTTTGGATCACGGGTAAATGCACGCTACAAGGAAGATTGATTACTTTGGGTCGATGTTGGCTACACTTCAAAAGGAGGAGAGTCAATAAAGCATGTTCTTGGGATCAGAATGTCCGAGTCCAGATCAACTTGAAAGGGCAAAAAATATTAAAAATTAAATATCATGACGATACCAGCGTAGAAGAGTCAAAGCGCAAGAATCTGACGATCTGGGGATCATCAAAGTGGCAAACGATAACGACGATAATTTAGCGTGAGATCTCAGCCCTGAGAATTAGCGGTTTTTGGGGTATTGCCTCGGTTAAACAAAGATGGTCTTTCCTTGATATTCTCATCTAAATTACATCCCACAATCGAATCGCAATGCTCCCTTTCTTTCAGCAAGCTTGGACTTTCAATAATTTGTTAAAAGGTAAAATCCGTTTGACCTCTATAGTTGGAGCCGAGGAAATTTGGCTCACCAAAATTGAAATAACCACTAGTAAATTTACGCCACACTAGAACAGAGGACGAACCAGAAAATTTAGGAGATGCTCGAATCTATACAAAGATAAGAGCACTCTTTTTGCACACACTAAATATTACAAATACCTTTTCGTTTTCTCGGCGCTATCATAAGTCTCTCGCTCTACGTCACACTCTATCTCGCAATAGGAACCCGCTGATAGGTGCTTGAGGAATCTCAAATAATTCTCCACTGTTATTGTACCACCCTGTACTGCTTGGAGTGTTCTTCTGTGTTTCAATTCAACGTTGAGGTTGGCAACAAGATTGGGTCATTTAGGTGCCCTGTTAAAATAGTTGTTATGCTCCTGCAACTTTCTGCACATTTCATTGTAGCCGTTGTCCAAGCGACTAACGTCGTCATTTCTGTCTTCAAAAGTTTCGGAAAAATCACTCATTAGTTGCGCGGAGACTCTTCTTCAATCTTGCATGTCAATTGGGCGGTTTTAAAATCGCATATCACTATCATCCGTATGAACCACACTTGTTCTAGTATCACCATCGGCCATTCCTCTTCCTAATTTTTCTAAATCTGTTGCTTGTATTCGAGTACAAGAAACTGTATATGTAAGTCACGATGTGAAGTTTGCACCTTTCGCCTCCAAGAAAGCTGTAATTGCTTCACCTGGACTATTCACGCCGTTCGCAATTTCCTTTAATTGGCAGATTCCTCATTGAACGTGGTCAAAGCCTCTTCAACCTTATAACTAACGTCATTAGGAGGATTTTGAATATTTCTTCTCTTCCCTAAATCATCAGAAGTAATTGTGTGGATAACTTCAAGATTAGCGGGATACCACATCTCACTCTATTCAAGCAGCAAGACTGGTTTTTCACTTGTCTAGTAGTGCATAATATCATCTTCATCTTCAACCATAGTTCCATCGTCCTCTGCGACAAATTTTTCGCCTCTAATTTGTAATTTTTGACTCCCTTTTGCAAAACGATATTTAACACGTTATGTCTAATCGCAAAAATAATGGCGTGCGTTTTGGATCGGTCACAGAACCACACTTGCAGGCGATGCATCTGGAAGAATACCAATTGCTTTAGAATTCAATTGCAAGAAATCAAGAAGTAAAAGAGGAGGTTAGCAGTATACGCACCTGGGATAAATTGCAAAACTTTTTTTGCGTCATCAAAGGAATCGACACTCGCTGGAAAAGCAACCTGCTTCAATTGATGCTTTTCCGTAAGCGTTTAAGTGACATTTTTGAAATTTGTGATATGTCTTAACATCTGTTTTGAACTCTCCGTCTTTACTCTCAAATCTTAATGCCAATAAATGTCTTAGAGGACCAAAGTGAGAAATAACATTTGCAATTAAACTATTAACTGTTTTATAATGCAGGCGAATTGCTTCAGCAACAATATGAAGTCCATGCATAACACACGTAATATGCAACATTTTCAGAAATATTTTTTTCAATTCTTTAGCAGCTTCAACAATATAAGGTGCTGCATCCGTGAAAAACAACAAAACTCGATCATGTTGAATATTATCAGGCCATGACAACTGCATTGCATCATGAAAGAAATCTGCTATAGTCCATTATTTGCTACGCTATGTTCTTCAGAAGTCAATGAGTAACATTCTTCAGATTTAATGTGATCTAAAACACCAACAATTTCATTTTCTACTTTTCTACCACAAGCATCAGTGCTTTCATCAATCGATACCCAAATATTATCATTTCCAATTTTATCGCGCATTGCATTTAAGGTCTGATCATACAATTTAGGTAGAACATTTTTTCTTAAAATCGATTCATCGGGAACGTTTTTACCTGTATACGACGAAAGAAATTTCTTAACGAAAGGATCATAACCCTTTTTTAATGGAATATCAGCTTCCAGAAACATCTCACATAGATCATTATTAAATTTATTTCGATCGTGGGTTCTGTTGCAAAAGCTTTCATACTCAGAACTTCCAAAATTTTCTTTCCATAATTCTAGAGATAAACCTTTTTTCTGTTATTTTGAAAATCTGCATACTTTTCATGCGACTTCGAACTATATTATCAAAGCAATATTA
>CAKNWW010348568.1:0-10087 GCA_932074435.1 Andricus kollari | reverse complement strand
TTTCTTTAATCTAAAGAAGTATTAAATCGAAACAAATTACACCAAATAATTAAATGTTTGATTTAAAAAAATAATTACTTCGTCGGAATAACTGTTTATTTGTTATGAATAATTTAATTCTAGTAAGCAAATGAAATATTTCCTTCAACTGAAGAAATAGATATTTATGTAAACACAATATCTTGTTCATCTAAATAAATGTGCTTCATTGGTATAAATGCATAAACTATTTGTGACAAATAAATATATTTTTAATGTAATTAATATTATTTTGAATTAAACCATTATTTCTTTGATTGAAATAAACCTAAAGACTTGATTCAAGTATGCAAAATTAATTGATTCAAATGCGTCCAAATTTATTCAAAGAATCGAACTCGTTGAATCAAGTAAATATTTCTTTGAGCGACCAATTCGATTTCCATGAGTCTAGACCCTTTGAATCAAGGAAATCATTTTCTTGAATGTAATAAATATTTATTTGAATCAAGAAAATATAGCCAAAGAATTCATTTCTTTAGATCAACAAAAGATATGTGTCTGGTTTAAATGAAAATTACTACGGTCAAAGAATATTTCCTTGATGCTAAGAAATAGGATTCAAGTAAATGCATTTTCTTGGTCCCAGAAATTCTTTTTTTCAGTGTACGACGCACAAGAGGCAACTCTTTCGTTTGCACTCACACAAGACACTTTTCTTTTTCAGCACTTCGGCTCGTAAGGACCATGTTTATAGCGTTTTCGTGGGGTTAATAATTGAGAAGATAGTCACTGAGTACTAATTTTCACTTTTATTCAACACTGAGTTTACAGGACAAAAAAGCGGTAGTGCGTATTTGGGTGGCGGTTTTACGTGCACTGTTGTCATCTCTACAGACAGAAGTCAACTGACGAATGCTGGACGCGGCTCTGCCGACTGTCCGGGAACGCCCGACCCTTGCCGATGGGCCCAAGAGCGTAACAAGAAAGTGTACATAGCTTCCACACTAACTATACTCTTGAAACAATCACAAACAATAATATACTATTAATTTCCTCTTTTTCGTTTCGTATTTGCTTCATTTTGTCTTTATTCTTCCTTTTTTGTTCAATTATTTTAGTATTCAACCCATGTAAAGAAGCGCATATACATATATAAATACCAACACATGCACGCGTCTGTAGTTCTCTGGCTCATCGCAGATGGCGCTAAATTTCGCCATTTCTTTACACGGGAGTTGACCGAGCCTGCTTGGGCCAAAGCCCGGGGAGATCTGACTTCTTGGTCTCGTGGACCGTACAGCTAAACCGCGCTTGCGCTGTAGGTTGCAATAAAGACTTCAAAATTTGTACGGGGCTGCGCGACTCAGTTTCTTTTAAGTCGAATGGCAGGTGAGGTTAGGATGCCCAGGCGACTAAAGAAAGAATCATGTATGTTTGCCAGATATTTTTAATGGTTATAAATATTATTTGTAAACATGAATTTAATTTTGCGGACATCAGAGTCAAGCATTAAACTTTCAGAAGAAAACTCCCGAAATGAAAAATGAATTGAACAAAAATTATTGCTATGATTACAGATGAAATGAATGTTTATATACTGACATCAACAAAAAGTGAAAACTTTCAGACAATTTAACCTTAAAAATTAAAATTTGTTGACATTACATTATTTTTACTCTTGATAAGACTTTCGCATTGATTTTTCTTAGTGAAGGTATATTTATTAAAAAAAAAAATTACCGTACACAATAAACAAAATAAATAAATGCATAAACACATACAATACATACGATAAATATACATACCGTTCCCAAAACAGTTTCGCCAGGACCTGTAATTATCTTTTCGCGGTTTTGCGAAATTAATACGAGCATGAACATCAAATAATATTAACCCTTACGTACACGCTTACATTGGCTTCACATTACTACACGCTTGCGGCACTCTGTGCCGCACTTTCATTTCTGGCGCCTGTGGACTGCTTGTTGTTCCATCAAATTATGCTATGGATCTAAAACGAATGTGTAACATAAATAAAATATACAGCCGTGCTTAGGTAATGTTTAATCCTTCAAAATCTTGAAATTTTCTGAAACAAAACATAATTCGTGAAAATAGAAATTCACATTTCTCTCAGTACATTGCACATTGGATTCGGATTCAGTCACCCCAAAAACATATAGTAACCATGGTCTGACCTCCAGACCCAAAAAAAAATTGTTTTTGTGTGCCTGTGTGATTGGTAATACTCACATTTCCACACGCTGGCGGTACGCCGTGTCACTTTGAAGTGCTGTGGAGTACTGGAAAATGATCGGATCATTTACTGGAGTACTGAAAGCAGGCTTCTGGAAACCCGCATAGCTTCCATGCTTCTCGGCGTTAGTTGGCAAGAGAATACCTGTGGCACTCAGGTCGCCCAAGTTGCTAAGAACGCGCGCATTCAAGTTTTTCAAAAAGTGCGGTACGAAGTGCCGCTTAGCGTCTACATAAGGGTTACTGTGAAGCATGGAATTTGTTGGAATTTTTTATATCAAATTCCATTGCTGATTTAAAATGCGATAGCAGCTTTTTAAGATTTTGAGGTTAGGATTAAATTTTATATTACAAGAGCGAACTAGCTGCAGAATTACCAAATTCGTGTGATATCAAACCGTTGTAAGATTGCATTATTTTTTTTATTTTCCATGTGAATCACTGGTATATCTACAAATATCTATAAATTTTTTTTTCTATGGAAAATTGCGAAAATGTAGGACTCAAAAAACTTTACGAAAGTTTAAGATTTTTCTTAATACGAAAAAGCTACTCCGTGTTTGAAATGCATTGAAAAATTGTGGAAGAAACATAGCAAAAATTTTAATCAGGTTTGGAATAGAAAATTGCTTTTCATGTTTTCATCCTAGTTCTTTTCAGTACATTTTTTACTGCGGACAGTTCGCTCTTGCATTCTAAAATTGAACCTTAACCTCAAAATCTCAATAAGCTGCTATCACATTTTACATCAGCAATAGAATTTGATAACAAGAATTATAAGAAATTCCATGCTTCACAGTTATATTACTTTATGTTCATATTAATAGCAAATAATAAATTATAACTTAAAATACCATCTTAAAACTAAAAATACTATAATGTTAGACTGACCTCACTTGAAAGCAGAAAAATACCATTAAACTTCTTGCACTTCACCTTTACCGATCAAAATTTTCGATTATTTCCATTTTTGTTGCGTATCAGGTTTTCACATCTCTCGACAATTTTGCTAAATATTCACTCTTTATTTTGAAAAAACAAAAACAATTTTAAAAACCTCCAGCAACATGTGCAAACTATATGGGTATACGGGCACTGCTATTCTCCCAAAGGTCGGTGAGAGCGCGTGACGTCACAAGTGAGAATGCTCTGTTCATGTACCTGAAGTTCCAAACGTATGAACTAAATAAATTAATTTTTTACTCCGATTTTTTTTTGCCTAAATGATTAAAGAGGACAAACAATGATATTTTCGCGAGAAAAATGGGTAAATTTTTTATTTTTAGATAGTTAATTACCCTTAAACATCACCTATTATTCAGGCATGGTTAGAGGTTAATTACCCTTACATATCATCTATTATTCAGACGTGGTTAGAATTCAGGTTAGAATTTCGATATTTACCAATTTAAAAAAATGTCAAAGATCGCATCCCAACCAGCCTATAATTCGGAGCATAATAAAACTTTTAACGTTTTTTAATTGGCAAATATCGACATTCTAACTTGTCATTTTATATATTTAATATGTGTATGTAATAAGGGTGGCTTTTAGGGGTGCTGCCGAAATATCTCACCTAGCAAATAATTCAGGACATGAAAAAAAGAAAGTTTTCGACGTTTTTTAATTTGCAAATATCGAAACTAAATGATTCAAGCAAAAAAAATTGGGAACATAAATCTTGTATATCGTTTATATGAAAGTTCGGAACTTGTGGTACATGATAATATTTTGTAACGTAATTTTGAGATCTCCAGAGGAAAATCAAGTACGATTTTACGGTAAGTAGTTTTGAAAACTATGAATAGTCATCTATAAACCTCTCCAAACAGTTTTTGAATAAATTTTGATGGAACCCATCCATGCGAAGTGGTCGCATAATACAATGTTTTCATTTGAAATGTCTTGATTCGAACTTTTTCGACAAATTTGTAAATTAATCAAATATCGTAGTTTAATAATCATTATTTTAATCTTGCACGTGATGGCGAAGAGCTAAGTGATTTAAAATTATAATAACTTTCTGATGGAAAGCTATAAGCGCTTATCTATATTTGGCTTGATTTCGCAATAAATGGGGTTCCCTGAATTCTGTCAAGTCAGGGAAATATTGGATTATTTTCGAATGGAATATTTTGATCATAATTTTTAACGTGCTTTTGAAATTTGCTAAGCAAATTAAACGAAATAAATCAAGGATTTGGGCGAAATTTATTGTATTTCCATCATGGAAAAAAAATCTAAGTATAATAGTAGCATGAATACCTTTCATGATTTTGTGGCGCGCTGAGACACATGCAGTTTGCCAACAGAGCTTACGCTCATGCTCAAACCGCGCAGGCTGCAGCGTGCCACGAAATCATTAGAGGTGTTCACGCTACTATACTTAGATTATTAAAATTTTGTTATAAAAATGGACTTAAAAAAATAATTGTGGATAAGTTCATGTTGACTCGTCTAAAGTTGTGTTTGAAAGCACTTGCATTCGTAGGTACTGGTCTTGTTTTGAGAGTTACACGTAACCTTATTTCTCCAATTTATTCTGTTCAAAATCGCATATATTTTTACGTGCCTAAAAAGTACGCTACTTTCACATTTAACCTCCTTATTTGAACAATAGTCTATTTATGCACTAACTTTGTCTGATTACATTTTTACAGTAATATTTTCTTTGAGACTTGTCAGATGAAGCAATAGTAGCATGCAACAAGTTAACTTATTTTGCTTCATGAAATTCGTACAGAGTAAACTTGACAGGAGGCCAGTGCATTTCCTTTTTTTTTATAATTTAGGCGTTAAATTAAGGCCGATATGTTAAATTGAGGCTTATTTAAGGCCGGATATGAGGCGTTACATGAACCAATTTTTATCGGTAAAATCATTGAAATAATACACTTGTATAAGTTACGTGGGACGATGTTCGTGGGGGCTAAGGCGTAGGCTTTGGACCCACTCTGTCGGCTTGCGGGTTCAATTCCCGCCTCGCATTCTGGCAGAACCTCGGCGACCCATGCGGTGAACACTAGCCTAGCAAGGGAGTTGTTCATCTCCGGAGAGTCGTGGGACCTCTAGAGAAAAAGTTTCTCAAAGTACTTGAAGCTGTTTTCGGAACCCACCTTAAGCTGTATGCCCCCCTCCAACCACCAAGTAAGTGTGTGGGATGTGTGTAAAGGAATAGGGAAGAGATACAAGAAAAATTGAAACCCTTAGGGGACAAATTAGAAGCTTCCATTCCACTTTTATAAGGTGTAAAATGATTAGCCCAAATCTCAGGACAGTTTGTCGGTTATACTAGTCCCTCAAAAATAAACATGTATATATCGTCGGCCGTTAGCGGAACTATTTACGTGTCAGTGTGGCGCTTTTGGAACTAATTACATGTCACCAGCTGACACCACTTGGTAAAGGGCTATATAACGCTCACTTTTCAGGGCGTGTTGAAGGCTCATAACATGGTGGTTTCGATTAAAAGGCATTAAAAGCCCGGGCCGAGGGACTATTCACTGACTGAAAATGAGTGAAAAGTCGTTCCCAACTCAGAACTCGCACTCCAAAGTCAAGAGAAATTTCTGACAATCCGGATAGAGCATGCGAAGTTTATTCAAATCTTAGGCAATCTTGCCTTCTACCGGAGAATCATCTAAATTCTTCTCAACTCAGCGTCGATGTTTACTTAAAGAAACCTTCCAAAAATAATAGTTAGCGCCAGAAACTCGCAATACCCAATTTTTAACTTGTGGGGTTTATTTAAAACCCTATAAAATAGATTTATAGGGGTTGCTCTGAATTTCTTTATTTCTTTAACAGATGTTTTCTCATAATCGATCAGTGGTACGAATCAAAAAATGTTGTCTTAGAAAAAAATGCTCCTCTGGGAGTAGTCCAACTTTTGTTAAAAACTTTTTGCTGTGGAATAAAAATTGTAACAAATATAAGCGCAATTTCATTTTTCCTCATTTTTCAATGGAATTGTTAATTTTGTATGTCAAAAATCGACAGAATCAAAAAATGAGACATACAATTTTTCTTCGTAAATGGTTTTCTAACCGATACTATGTTCGAAGTTTCTAAAAACCTGAAATTGTAAGAGGTTTATTGCATTATTTAAAAAAAATTAAAACGTGGTGGCATCATTGCAAGAAGGATTTATAAAGACTTTTCAATATAAAATGAAATAACATAAAAATATTATTAAAAGGACCGAATCCATTCCAAATCAGGCAGGTTTTACAACCACAGTTCACACTTGAAATCGCAGAATCTCTTGACGACGAAATGTGTTATTTTTTAGAGGAAATGAGGCGACACGTATTTTACCGATTTGAGAACAACAAGAATATCCAAGATGTTGCGAGTATTTGAATTTTGACGTCCATTTTTCAGAAAACCAAACAATGGAAAATTGCTTTATTTTTTAAGGAAAATGTTCGTCTGATTCGCCTCTTTCGTTTAAAAATGCATTTATTTCTGTAGAAATTTCACCTTTTTTGTTTAAAAATGCAACTGTGGTTAAAAATTGAACAAATTGGTAGCAAATTTAACTGAATAGTTGAAAATGTATATAGTTTTTTGAAAATTCGTATTTTCTGGTAGAAAATTTATCTTCTTAGTTGAAAATTCAAGTATTTGGTTAAAAAATTAATGGTGCAATTCATCCCAAAATTTAGGAATAGGGGCCCAAAATAGCCCTAAATTGTGAGATAGGTTACATCTCTGCACCTCAGTGGTGTAGTACCAGCTTAACATACCTGTAGGAAACCCTTATGCAGTCAGTAAAATGGCTGTTCATCCGTAAACACGCCTAGCGCAAAAGCTAGTAGTTCTAACGACTTTATTTTTTGTATGAGGATGTGTTTCACTTCTTAAATGCGAGGGAAAATACTGAGAACCCTGAGGTAAATGCTCATCATAGCGTTGCTATGTTGAAACATTACAATTTAGGCCTTTTGACCCAAAAATGTTCAAATTTGACTCGTAACCAGCATAAGGGATAGGAAAATTTCCGAAAAAGCGAACAAAAGTGTATTAAACTAAAAAAGAATAGCAAAATAAAATACGGTTCCTCAATAATTTATTGATAACCTATATTATTATTATACCATTAAGCCATATCCCTTCCGGGGTGTGAGTCACTGCTGTGTTGTTTATTTAATTCTTCTAATTACCTAGACCGTTCTGTTGACTATTAAACTCTAGACTTATTCTATCGGCCTGATTTATCCACACTGTTGGGACCAAATTTAAAGCTTCAATTGATTTCCGGGAAGCCTGGCCCGAGTGGCTATTCATTGACTGACACTGAGTACAAGAATTCCTGATTTTCGAAGAGTACACGATCTTGAATCTGAGTTGAGCTAAGTGAAGATGGTTGAAGTGGAACGAGTCAAGAGTTGGCGAGAATAGGAGAGAATACGGATGAATCTAAAGAATACAAGAAGATCAAGAAGAGTAAGAAATGAGTTTTCTATTCTGGCTCTGAATTTCTTTATTTCTTTAACAGATGTTTTCTCATAATCGATGAGTGGTATGTATCAAAAAATGTTGTCTTAGAAAAAATGCTCCTCTGGGAGTAGTCCAACTCTTGTTAGAAACTTTTTGCTGTGGAATCAAAATTTTAACAAATATAAGCACAATTTCATTTTTCGTCATTTTTCAATGAAATTGTTGATTTTGTATGTCAAAAATCGACAGAATCAAAAAATGAGACATACAATTTTTCTTCGTAAATGCTTTTCTAACCGATACTATGTTCAAAGTTTCTAAAAACCTGAAATTGTAAGAGGATTATTGCATTATTTAAAAAAAAAAATTAAAACGCTAATATCTGGAAACTGATCCATTTCTTGGACAATGGGCCATAGTTTTTCGTAATCAGCACAACATTTGACGTAATAATCAGTAAAAAAAATCGAACAGACCTACTGTATGTCCAAAAAGTTAAGGCAGCTCGATTTTTTTGCAGATTTTCATGATATTTATAACACGAAAAACAGGTAAAAAACTATATGAATTTAAAGAAAAAAAGGTGTTTTTTTGTTGAAAAATGGATGTCAAAATTCAAATACTCGTAACATCTTGGATTTTCTTGTTGTTCTCAAATGGAAAAAATACGTGTCGTCTAATTTCCTCTAAAAAACAACACATTTCGTCGCCAAGAGATTCTGCGATTTCAAGTGTGAACATTTCCTCTAAAAAACAACACATTTCGTCGCCAAGAGATTCTGCGATTTCAAGTGTGAACTGTGATTGTAAAAACTGCCTGATTTGAAATGCTGTGTGCAGTTCTACTATCCGTCCAAACAGTTTGAGCAGCTCCATTTTTGTGCCGATTTTCATGAAAATCTCAGCAAAAAAAAACTCTAAAAATATGAGACAACATGCATGTTGCAGGTGAAGGTTTTGCCAATACTGATACCTATTTTCAAAAATTTCAGATGATTAGTGATTATTTCCGGACAAGTGAAATGTGAAAAAGCATAATAATCCTATGAGCATTTCAGAATACTCAACTTTGAATGGCTGTAAGTAACTGAAAAAAATTATTAAAAATTTGCCAAAAACATATATGGGGTTCTTTGATCCTTTCTGTGCCCAGTGGTTATATTCAGAGTCAGAAATAATTATTTGTCAATAAGTTATTGAGAAAAGAGTGGGGAGGTGTAATCTCCGGAACTAAGGAACGTACAGAGATGATTCTTGAAGCAAATTACACATTTTTGGCTTCTGACAATGTTGTGCGTATTATCAATGAGCAAAAAGTTGCACTTCAATGTTTAAAAAATTATTTTCTTCTTGGAAAAACACAAAAGGCTTAACGATAATCGAGCCTACCACACACTCAGCGTGAGACCTTTCAGGCGCTACTGCTACACGTGCAACACGACCTTCCCTCACACTCACACAACCTCTAAGTCCTGATGCAAAAAAAGGGATACGGTTTCCCCGATTATCATAAAGTCTTTTGTATTTTTCCAAGAAGAAAATAATTTTTTAAACATTCAAGTGCAACTTTTTGCTCATTGCTAATACGCACAACATTGTCAAAAGCCAAAAATGTGCAATTTGCTTCAAGAATCATCTGTGTACGTTACTTAGTTCAGGATGTGACACCTCCCCACTCTTTTGTCAATAACTTATTAACAAATAATTATTTTTGACTCTGAATATCACCACTGGGCACAGAAAGGATCAACGAACCCCATATATGAGCCGTTCGCTCAAAGAATAGCCTAAGTCGATTTAGGTCGTTTTTGTGATTCGCTTGTCAGTACGCACACACTACCCCAAACAGTATGTCTATAAAGTTTCGTAACATTGAATGCAATTTTGATCGTTTTTTGAGTAGTTGAGGGGCTGATAGCAAAAGCGGAGTAAGAAAAGAGTCGGAGCGAAAGCGGGTTGATTATTTCTCAGCGCAAGAACGAATTAGCTCGAGCGCTTCGGACAAAAGCGAGTTAAAGATTTAACTCGTTTTTGCCCGCAGCGCGTGGACTAACCCATTTTTGCCCGCACTCATATTGCGATTCGGTTTAACTCCAACCGAACTCTTGATTCCTTTTGTGGCTACGCTGATATTTTCGTTTCGTTCACGCCTGGACGATCGAGAATAAATAAACGTGATGGGTTTATCTGCATAATAGCTCAAGCGCAATATCAACGATTTTTCAGAAGAGTCAAAAAACGTTCTCAAAATTCGAATTTTTAATCTTGAAGAAACAAATGTATACTCCCTAAAGTACATCAATGCTGAATTGATGCCTGAAAAGTTAGATTGGAAAATTATATTATACTTAAAAAAAATTAGTGATAATTATCAAAAAGAATAAATAATTGGGTTCCCATTGCGTAG
>CAKNWW010348559.1:1012-16263 GCA_932074435.1 Andricus kollari | reverse complement strand
TCTTTAACAATAGGGATACCGAGGGCCGTCATTTGACGGTTTTCAAATTTCACTTTTTGATGATGTCCGTAATTCACCAACTTTTACCGCGACCCGTAAATTGTGCGCTAGGCAAGTCGGAACGTGTTTGAACCGGCGAGCAGCGGCTAGTGCGACGGTCTTTGCAATAGTGCATCCTTTCGCCATGGCCTCACGTCGGCGTGGCTTTACAGAAGAGGAAATTTTACGGGCGCTTCAAGATATTTTTCCGGCGCCATCCGAATATGAAGACCGTTCTAATCTGTCATTTGAATATGAATCTTCTGAAGAGTACGTGCCAAATCACTCATCAGGTGAGTCTTATGATGGTGGTGTAGAGAATCCCTCACCTACCCATGAAGACCATCCAACCCCTGCGGTGGAAAATCGCACACAAGATGCTGGTTCTTCTGGTATGTAAAATTGTGTATTGCCTATTTTTATTCTAAACACGCAGTTCTTTGCTGGGCTAATTTAAAAGCGCATGTATGCCTTCTTTTACAGGTATTTCAACAGAAAGCGGCGATCAACGGCTCACACGGAGTGCTGCTGGCCGCAGAGGTGCATCTAAGCATAATCAAGGTTTGTAGCTTTGTATAACGACTTTATTTGATTCATCCTGGGAATTGAAATACACATGCTGTTGCTAGATACAAACGTGTACTGTGACAACCAGCAACCTGGAAGAGCAATTTGGAAGAGAGTACCTGGATGCTGTTAATTAGTGGCGCACTCATCCGAGCAGTAAAACAATACACTGAGAAGGAGGCAAGAAAGGTGACGCATGATAATTCTTGGACGATATCGCTGCAAAAACTTGAACCGAAATCAACATTTTATGCCAAACGACGCCCGATATGAAAAAAAGGTAAGAGAAGAAAAACGTTGCTTTTTGCAAGCCCTACAACATTATCATTACAACTTTTGGAATTTTCTTGAAAAATCAAAAACTCAAATTGTGATATAAAAAATAAAATAAAAAATTCCATTTTGCTTTCAGACCATGCAAGATAGGAAAAAAGATGATAAGACAAAAATTATCCATCCAAGAATGACCTACAAATTTTTTGTTATTTATTTTTCTATAGGACGCGTGGTTTTTGTTTTAACCGTGAAAAATGACATTAACAAATAAACAAAAAATCAAATTTTTACATTCTCATCCTAACGAGAAAGTACTGGTTTTATGCAAAAAAATTAAATATAGTTTTATATGAAAAAAAAAAAACAAACATTGTTTGACCAGAAACGGAATTTTCGATTTTTTGGTACATAAAAAAAGTATGTGGGTATTATAATGAGAATGTGTTCCTTCAGGCTGCTAGAACCTTCAGTAAATAAACTTCCTTTTAAATCTAAAATAAAAACAAATTTAACATAACTTAAAATGTAGAGAGTCAAAGAAAGCAAGTAATTTTATCATCAAAATATTACTTTAATAATTAATATTCAATAATAATATAATAATATTTTATATTATAATTATTTATAACAAATATTGTTACTAATCTGTCCTCTTTTACGTCCTGTACTTACAAGACGTGAGAAATAGAGAGAAAGGAAGAGAAAAGACGACAAAGTCCTTCCTATGCAAACAAAGATTTATTTTGACAGCTGATCTGACATATAATAATTAACCCTTCATAATAATATTTGAATTACTGTTGCCTGGTTAACAATTTCTTACTATGACAAAGTAATTTGAAAATTAGGAACTGATGATAATTAAAAGCTATAAACTACTAAAATGAACAAACTAAATTGGAAACAATTACTAATTATTAGTCCAAATTGTCGCTTGACAATGAACATCCAATCAAAATTAGCAAAATGCTTGGAAAAATGCTCTACCTCACCTACTCATTCGTACCATCGAATAGGTCACACTCAAAATCATCATCACAGTTTTTTACTACTTCTTGCACCGACAAGAAGTACTACGAAATCCGATCAAAACACGGGTTCTCATGCCCATCTGCACACGACGCGGAACTGAGCTGGGCCGCCACGTCATTAATAATTGAAGATAGACATCGGTCAAGAACGAAGCTTTCAAACATTAAACTGACCTGACCCCTTATTTTGCATAATATATCAACGGACGACACCCTTCAAACGGCACCAACAAACCTACGTTTCTATCAAATTCAGACGCACCGGAAGGTATCAAATAACGGCATAATCGGACCTGATTTTAAAAATTTAATGGACTCACCATGACAGATCTACAAACGGTCGTAAAATACCTTCGAATCTCCAGTCGACGAAAGACGGAACGCGAATGTAAGTGACATAACGACGTACAGACGTACAGCCATTTAAATTCGAAACCAGCAGAGATTGTTTTTCACCGTTAAGAATATTTAGATTCTGCGAATCAGATGACTGAACCCAGAATAGAAACAGCGATTCGGTCCCAGTGCAGTTGACAACCAAGCGCGACGGTCCAAGGAATGGTATGAACCTGACAATTTACATCCTTGCCCAAAAACGAGAAATCTAATCCTTGCCCACACCTACCTTCTCCCTGGCGAATGAAGTGTGGCAGTAGCTATAAGGTAGGGTAAGTCGAACGTGAAATCGCTTCTGTTTTCTTGCATCCTTTGGAATTCTACTGTCTGTTTTCTATTACATTTTCTTTAATATGAATACATCAGAATGAAAATTAGAGTGAGTGCGTCAGTTATTCAAAAAAAAAAAAAACTCTTCATCATTGTGATTAAACAGTAACAGATAAGTCGAAAGAGGAAACGTCTTGAATTAATAAGATGGTAATCACTATCTCACAAAATTAAACATCTAAATAAAATTAATTTTACAGTTTGAACCGCCGGTTCATTATAGGAATTAGAGCTCTTTCAAAGGTCTTTATATTAAAAATCATAATCTATTGCATAAAAGTTGGCTATTTGAATTAACATGCTATTTTCAAAAATAACAATACAAATGAAAATTCGAAGAAAAAATACAATGATGTGTTAATGTTTTAATTTAATTTTGATCCAACTTCAGGCTGCAAGGATTATTATGATTCATTTAACAATTTTTTCATTGAAGTAATTATACACAGTTTCTAGCGAATCGCAATTTGCAACAACTTTCATAAAAAGGTGTGGGAATTTTAGGTAATATCCGCTCATTTCAGCTGATGTCATGTTCTTAACAGCACCGCTTATCATATTTATTTTTATCTTCAGGTGAATTCTATCTGTCTTATATATTTCACGGACTATCCCAGTGTACTCCAGTATTGCAAAAACTTCACCCTTGGACATTGATAAGACAATATATACTTGGTCTGGCATGATAACACTTTACCATTTCCTACAATCAGTTGAATTTCTTTATAAGCGGGACAATATTATCTTTGAAACTCGAAATGCCGGTTCTGATTTGGCTCAGCAGTAAGCCGAATATATCCAAGTTGTCCAAGTGGAGAACTGGACCTGGAATGAAGTAGAGACTACTGAAGAGAAGTCCGGGCAGGTGCATTTTGTCTGGCACAAGAAGAAGAACTAAGATGGCGTTTGCCATTGGGATTCCATTCGGACTCTAGTGAATCGTATTTTGCAAAAGCTTTAATAAAACTGTTTGGGAACATTGGGTGATTTTTGCCTACTGGACAACACCTTATTTCCGCTTCAGTCAAATTATCTACTCTGCCGCTTATTATATTTATTTTTATTCGCGAATTATTTTCATCTTTTCTATATATTCCGTGAAGAGTCTCACTATAATCCAATATTGCAAAAACGTCACCATTGGATGTTGATAATACAATATATTCTTGGTTTGGCCCAAGCACACAGCTCGTATGATCTATTCGCATTTGAATTATAGGAAGTTTATCGGCAGGAAAAACGTATATTCGAAATTCAAATCGCTGGTTCCGGTTTGTGCAAGGAATAAGCCGAACATAGCCAAGTTGTTCCATTGCACATCCAAGTACTTGAACAGAAAAAGGCCTTCCAGGAGAGGATCTGGATCCGGCACGAAATGGAGGCTCTTGGCGTGAAGTCCGTTCAGGTGAATGTTGTCTGTCAGAAGAAGAAGAATAGCCAGGGTTACGTTCGCTATTAGTATTCCATTCAGACTGTAGTGAATCGTCATTTGCAAAAACTTTAGCAAAATTGTAAGGGAAGATTGGGCGACGTTTGCCTACTGGACAATATCGCACTTCATCTGGGGTCAAATCATCAACCTCACCGCTTATCATATTCATTTTCTTTCTCGCATGACTTTTACTTGTCGAATAGATTGCACGAAGAACCCCGCTAGGATCTAATACTGCAAAAATGTCACCATTGGATGCTGATACCACAATCTGTTCTTGGGATGGAATGGGAATAAAGCCTCGTGCTTCATTTCTCAATCTCATTCGGTTACCAGCAGGAAAAACATATCTTCGAAATTCGAATCGTAGATTCTGATTTATGAGGGGAATAAGCCGAATGTATCCAAGTTGTCCAAGTGTATATCCAAGTACTTTAGGTGAAGGCGGCCGCCCAGGAAGCGCCCTGGTTTCGGAATGTAGAGGATGCTTCTGAGGAGAAGCTTGGTCAGGTAAATGTGTTCTGTCAGAAGAAGAAGAACCAGGGTTGCGTTCGCTATTAAGATTCCATTCTGACTGTAGTGAATCATTATTTTCTAAAGCTTTAATGAAATTTTCTGGGAAGATTGGGTGATTTTCGCCCACTGGACAATCTTGTATTTCTTCTCGGGTCAAATTATCAACGTTTCCGCTTATCATATTCACTTTAATTCTCGATTTATTTTTATTTGTCGAGTATATTCCACGAAGAATCCCGCGATACTCTAATATTGCGAAAATGTCACCATTGGATGCTGATAATACAATATGTTCTTGGTTTGGCACGGGAATATATTTATTTGCTTCTGGTCGCAATCTAATTGGATAACCATTAGGAAAAACGTATCTTCGAAATTCGAATCGTAGAATCTGATTTGTGCGGGGAATAAGCCGAATGTATCCAAGTTGTCCAAGTGCGTATCCAAGTACTGTAGGAGAAGGAGGCCTACCAGGAGGTGAGCTGTCCCTGGCACGAACAGGATGCTCCTCAGGAGCCTCAAGTATACGAGAACGAGAAAGGTCAAGGTTATCTCTGCTTGACGGCGAACTTGACTCTGCAAATAGAAATAGAGGATTCATGTTTCTTGTTGAACAAACTTCTAAAAGAGATTGATACTTTATTCTCGTTTTTAGAATAAAATACTTTAAAATCATAAGTAAAGGATTCTGTAAAGAAAACTTGTGCCATAAAAATGTTAAATCAAAAATTGTTGATGCTCACTATGTTTGAATTTGAAACAAATCATTGTTTTGTTTTCATATATGGAATTTATTCTCAATAGGTTAAAAATCACCTAGAGTTCTTCTAAACTGCATGGAGTTCTTTTAAATTCTTTTAAATTCAAAAGAACATAAGTCCGATTATTAATGCACGTAAATCACTTCAAAATAATTTCAGTACCAAAAATTTTCTCCCTTGATTACAAATTCAACTCTTTGTTTGTAAGACAAACTGTTTGGTGAAAAATAAAAAATTAATTTCTTTATGTTCTACTCATTGTCGAAAATTCCATCTTCATTAGTTAAAAATGATCTTGTTGTTCTAAATTAAGCTTTTCGGATTGATATTTCAACTATCCTCGAATAAATTCGTCTTTGCAGGTTGAACATTCAACTGTTTGGTTAAAAATTCTAATGTATTGCTAAAAAGTCAGTAGTATATTATGCACAAAGTGAAAGAGTAGGGGCATTATTGATACATGAATCTTTTCAGTGAGAGCCGTAGGAGCCGACCATAAGAGTCGCTTTTCAAGTTCGTATTGTCAGAGGATGCTATCCAGGCCAGAATAAATGCCAAAATTTGTTCTGATGTTGAAAATCATGATGAGATTCTGACTAATCTGACTAATCTGAAAGAAACTACGAGAAAGGGGTCAAGAAATAAAAGAGAGATTTGGACGATTTGCTAGGCATTTTAAGCGAAAGTTTACTGCCATCTCTTCCGAAGTCTTCTAAAACATTTCTTCGTACAGTAGACGCTATATACGGTATTATGAAGATGGAATATGCCAGTGAAGGCATAGGCTAATTTGTGTATTATGGCATAAGGAAGAACTTGGAAAGCTGTATAAATCCAGAAATACATACCGTCAAAAATTTAGAGTTGCAAGTGAGTGCTGATGCTGTACCCTGAAAAAATCAAGTGACGAACACTTTAAAGTTCTGTCGGACAAAGTCCACTTCGATCCGGATGTGTACGATGTTTTTGAAATAGCTATCTTTTATGGAACATCCAAACCGAAAAGTGCTGATGATTATATAGAGCAATTTATTCAAGAAATCAATGACCATCAACAGGATGGAATAATTATTCAGGGAGAATACTTTGACGTTACGTTGAAATGTTTTATATGCGATACGCCAGCTAGAGCTTTTCTGAAATGTACTTTAGGACATGGTGGTAAGGAGGCTTGCGAAAGATGTGAAGTTTTAGGAGAAAAATAGAACGAAGAACATACTACCCAAATACTGAATCTGGAGAAAAAACTGACCATTCGTGCACCTTTGCGGCCATTAAGCAATAAAAAATTTAATTCAATACTGGATAAACGCAGGTTTAAATTGTAAGCTCGATGTTAAAAGTAGACTAGAATTGGGTAGAAGAATGGAATATTTGAAATCGCAAATTCCTATCGAATTCCAGCGAATACCAAGATCTACTTATTTTATTGCAAAATGGAAAGCGACAGAACTACGATTTTTTTACTCTACTGTGGACCAATTCTCTTAATGGGGGTTTTAAAACCAGATTTGTATGATCATTATATTACTACACACAGCACGCAGAATCTTGTGTGAAGAATCATTATGTAAATTGCACAACAATCATGCTAACATTTATTTGCGTTTATTCTTTATTGCATTGAAGGATCTCTATGGTCCAGCTTCACAAATATTAAATGTTCAGCGTTTAATTCACATGGCCGACGACGTCATATTCATGCATTACAATTTAAGTACTTTTACTGCGTTCGCATTTGAATGTCTTTTGAGCAAACTTAAAAGAATTTTTTCGTACGCCAAGTCGATCGTTAGCACAAATATGTCGACGTCTATATGAACGACGTATTTCACAGTCTAAAGAAATGATTTTGTCATCTGATAAAAATAAAATAATTAGCAAGCATTTACATTGGTACTATCGCGAGCATTATACTTATAATCCAATATAGGTATTAAAAGGAAAATAGAGCAAGGATAAAGAAGGGACCTTACTATTTAGTCGGGTTATACAAAGGCACCCTCGCTCGAATCTAGCCAATGAGTCTAGGCTAGCGCTTTTTCTGCAAAGCGTGACGTTCTTGTTGGGTCCTTTCCCGATTTCCCGTTCAGCGCCCTAATAAGCTTAGGGCAATGTGACTAGCACCCTACCAAAACCGATTCGCAATTTCTGCACGGGATACTTTAAAAGAGTTGAAGGAATCCGCACAAATTTCCAAATATTTCAAGGATTTCACAAACGTTTCAAATATTTTAATATTTGTTAAATTCTTTAAACTACAAAGGTCATGCAAATCCGCTCTGATAGCGTACATATGTCGCATTCCTAGGAAAATCCGAAGCGAGGAACGAAAAAGGACGCCACGAGACGAGGAAAAATGAGACTTAGCAAAACGAGATGTGGGATACCGAGACAGCAGGTATGTCTCGTCTCGTCCCGTTTCGTTTCTCGGGATTTCTCACTCAGCGGCAACACTACTATGACGTCATAATTTTTGACGACATAAATATACAACAGGTGATTATATGAACATAAGCTGGGAAGGGGGACCTTATGCTCGCTAATCAGGCCACAGAAATGGTCATGTTCATGCATGTATTATATAAAATATAATATAAATGATAGATATATTATATTAGTATATTTACCAGTAGAATTAAAGATGACCGCCAGAGTGAAAACAAAGTTATAGACCATCCTCATTTTCGAAATGTAGAGGAAAAACTGATTAATGCTTCAGTGAATAAGTGAATCAGCAAATGTAACTAAAGAATATTCTATTGCATCATCAGAATACAAATATCTACGCAAGTATTCGTTATCTCACATATATGTGAGATGACGACGTTATTAGTTTCAAGATTGTTCTTCGGAGATATAATTATTTTTGTAATTCATCCTTCTTTGGTAAAATGTTTGAAAAAAGGTACAGGGCTAGATCGTGCAACTTTTTCTAATCACTCAAGAAAATGTGACTTTTTTTATAAAATTGCAGGGAATCGACTTTTTCCTCTTTTCTCACTAGTTCGCCACTTAGTTTCAGTTTTAATCAAATTGAGACTTTCAAACTTGAAACTGAAAACGTGCAAAATTGTATCTACATCGTTGCGAACTTTACGAATTACACAATTCATTATTAATGTTTTATAATAATCATACAAGTTTGAATTAACAGCATTTAAAATTTAAAAGTTTCTAATCGCAGGAATTCTCAGGTTTAAAATGTTTTTTTTTTCAAATTGCAAGCTTGAACATTTTAAAACAGTTTTGTTGAAAATAGTCCAAATTCCGTTATTAAAGAATGAATAAATTTATATTTCAATTGGGGTCTCAAATATAAATCAAACATTAAAATTTCAGTAATTTCAAGTTTAAAGTGTTGAATATTGATGTCCCTAAAGTTTTCTGAAAATTCAAATTACGAAATTATTCCATTTTCTTCTTCAATTAATTAATTTAATTAATCAATTTCGTTATAATAATGTATTAAATTATTTTCTGTAGCAGTGTAAGCAAATTTTTTTCCGCTTTCCTTTGAATAATGCATACCTTGGAATAACTTAGCCTACGCTAAATAAAAATCCAGGACCATTTTTTAAATCATAGGAAGAGAAATATTTTTCTTTTTTTGAGAAGAAAATTGATTTTAGGAACTGAAATTACTTTTTAAACATTTTTTAATTTTTGTTATATCTTTATCCCTGACATAAAACGTAGTTTATGAAAAATTAGAAACTTAGTTCTCCCCACGTATTCATGAAAGTAATTTTAAATATGAAAGCCTTGAAATATATTCAAAGTTTTTCCTTCCATGTGAGACAAACGTCAAAATTTTATTTAATTTTAATTAACAACGGAATGTTTTATTCTCTGATCGATTCTTTTGTTATCTGCAACGTTTTTATGGGATTTTTTATTTAGGAAGTAGTAAAGTTCTTCTAAAATATTCGTTTTACAAATTAAAATTGAATTAAATAAAATTCTATTCAATTTAATTATAATTTCCTCAATAATATTAAATAAATAGATGGTTAATCAAAATTCGTTAAAAATTAAACAAATATGTTCGACGAATGTAGACTGATAGCGTGAATAATTCAATGTCATCATTTTGAGGAAACACAACTTGAAGAAAAACCTTGCGGGAGGTGATGTAATCAACTTCTGATTGCTTTGATAAAGCTGAAAGTCTTACGAAATTGCCTTCTTTTATTAAACATATATACTTATCACTATTAACCTTTTTGTATAAAATTTGAACTTATTCATATACATATATAATATATATTCTTTCTGAGTAAAAAATTACATTATTTTGTTGCCATAACATGCGAGAAACCAAGAAAAAAATGTTAAACTAAAACTGATTTGTGAATATTTAAACTCTTATCTTAATTTAAGAAAATAAAACTTTTAACAATCTTTACAATTACTCAAACTCTACGTCCCTCAATCTACAAATCAAGGCAGATTTATGTTCATACATCTTCGATAAATTTCACCTTCAACTACAATCTTACATTGATCAGAGATACCGTCTAATAAAGGAAAATGATAAAGATCGATCGATTTCCGCCCCACTCCGGAACGTTTTCTAGCTATTCTAAATTGCTCTAATAGGCGTGTATTTGATGGAAATACATGTTTAACCCTTTGTCACTGTCGGGGGGCATTCCATGCCGCTTTCCCATAAAAAATTATGATTATTCTCTATTTTGCCAAAGTTCCGCTAAAACGTGCTTAGGTATCTTTCAGGCAACTATCATAATATGTCCCCATACTCCTTCCTGCTTCCATTATGCTCTTTACGGCCGGCAATGATCTCGTGAAGAGAGAAGGTCCGTGCTCTCGGCACTTCGTACCGCCCGCCGTGGGGAAACTAACCTATCTACTTAACAAAATAAAATGTTTCCGCAATTCCTATAGAGGCTATTTTTAATGCTAAGCTAGGTAGTATGTTAATTTTTGTGCAAAACTTCAAATATAAATTCCTATTATGGAACAAATTGTCGATTCCGTGTGGGCGGCTCTCCATACCGCCCGCCGGCGATCTACTTTGTCTAGTACGCGCCAGTGCCAGAGGGTTAAAACCGGCATACTCCGGGGAAATTGCTCCAGTTTGCCATACATGCGTAAAATCACATAAAACTTTTTTAACCGCTGACGGTGGAATCTTGGATATCGATCGATTTTTGACCCGCTCCGAAACATTTTCCAGCTACGTTTTTCAACATGTATTATAATCAAATACACGCCTATTAGAGCAATTTCGAATAGCTAGAAGACGTTCCGGAGTGGGGCGGTAATCGTTCGATTTTTAACGTTGTCGTTTAACATCATCTGAAATTGTTTTTTCGTGTTGGAGCGGGTGCAAATTGTGATCCTTTTGAAAAATTTCTTGTTTCAGATCAGAATAGCTACATTTGCAGATTTGAAAAAATAATAAGGTTTTAGCAAGAATAAGGAATTTCCAACAAAATAGGTTAGTTTTCAAACCAATAATTTAATTTTAAAGCTGATGGTATATTCTTCTACTTCTTCTACTTTTGATTTTCCTTGGTTTCGAAATTAAAGTTAATCACATTTTAACATTCTCGTCATAATGAGAAGGTATTGGTTTTATGTAAAATTCGGACTTTCTCGGTTTTCATCAAATCTCCACGTTTTGAGACTCCCTGAGTCAAAAGAAACGATTTTTACAAAGGTGTCTGTATGGCTGCCTGTTTGTCTGTAGTCTGTGGTATGTAGTAGATTTGCTTTTAAAGTAGAAAATAAGATTGAAAACCAAAAAATATGTACAAATTGGTTATAAACTCTTATTACAAAAATATATTAAAAATAAAAAAATTGAATTTTTGGAAGAAAGACACAAGATAAAAATAAAATGTTCAATAACAAAGACTTAATTATATTTTATTACTTATATTAAAATTGTGGTTAGAAATTTGCATATAAAAAACCAATAACCATACTATTTACCCCCTATTGTCTGCAGCCGGATTCTTATTAGAAGCGCTCGCATTTGCTTGGAAGTTTACCCAAGGGAGAGGAAAAGTGCAGAAAACCTTTCCCGAGCGTAGCCGGTTACCGAAATTTCGTTCCTTTTAAGCACCTCTTACCTTGAGGATTGTTTAACGCCTGGGAAGCTGAAAGAAAAAGTGCGAATACAAAATGATTTTATGAATAAAACAAACATTTTTTGACCAGAAACGGAATTTTCGATTTTTTGGTAGTATTTTCAGTAAGTTGAACCAAAACTGTTTCTTAAGCAATTAAGCGTTTTTCTTTGGACATAAAAAAGTGTGGGGGTATTGTAATGGGAATGTGTTCCTTCAGTCTGATGGAACCTTAAGTAAATAAAATTGCATTTTTAATCTGAAATAAAAATAAATTTAACATTACTAAAAACGTAGAGGTTTTGTCCATTTTATAATATTTGCAAGAAATTTATTCTTTTTACCCAAGCCGAGCACGATGTGCGAAAACTGAACAAAGTCGAGCGCGAAGCGCGAGGAAAGTATGCGAGCGCGTAACCCGAGGTATGTATATTAGCGAGTGCGAACCTTCTCTGATGAGAATGTGAAAAAATTAAAAATGAATATTTTAAGCCAAACAATGCACGATCTGAAAAAAGTTTTGATAAGAAAAACATTTCTTTTTAACCATCCTACAAAAACGTCATAATCACTTTTTCAACTTCCTCGCAAGATCGCAAATTCAAATTTTGATCCAACAAAAAAATTATAAAAAATGAAAAATTACAATTTTTTGGACAAACGACACAAGTTACAAAAAAAAATAAATCAACAAAATTTGTTTACACAAAAAGGGGCTGCAAATTTGTTGATAATCATTTTTTGATACGATGTACAGTTTTTGTTTTAATCGTGAAAAATTACATTAATAATAAAAAATCTAATTTCTGGAAAAACTACGCGAGTTACAAAAAATTATAAACAGATCAATATTGTGAATTTAGAAAAGATCTACACATTTATCAGCAGTCAGTTTTTGATAGGACGCGTAGTTCTTCTTTTATTTCCGAAAAATAAAATGTTAAATTTAAAAATAAAATTCTTGAAAGAACCACGCAAGAGACGAAAAAAATGACATGAGAAAAGTTGTTCAACCGATAAAGATCTATAAATTTGCTATAAACTTTCGTTACAAAAACATTATCGAAATAAAAAAATTAACTCTTTGGAAAAATGACGCAAGTTACAATAAAATTTTATTCAACAAAAATTTTCGCCTAATTATATATGCAAATTTTCTTAGAACCACTTTGCGCTGGATGCGTTTTTTTGGCTTAAAGCGTATAAAATAACATTGAAAATAAACAACTTAAATTTCTGGAAAAACGATACAAGATGCAATCGAATGTATAATAACAAAATTATTTTTTATAGGATGCACACTTTTTCTTTGATTAAAAAAACAGAACAATGAAAATACGTCTGTTTCAATAACAATGCACATTATGAATTGTAGTAATATAAATTTATTGGAACGATACATTTCTCAGAGTATAATAATTAACCATTAATAATAATATTTGAATTACTGCCTAATTAACAATTTCTTACTAGTAGGAAGTAATTTCAAAATTATTAACTGAAGATAATGGACAGTTATAAACTACTGAAATAAACAAACTTAATTGGAAACAATGAATAATTATGAGTGAATAGCTTCCCTCCCTGGTTCCTTTCCAAATTTTCGGTTGACAATGAACATCCAATAAAAATTAGCGAAATGCTTGGAAAAATGCCCTACCGCACCTACTCATTCGTACCTTCGAGTAGGTCACACTCAAAATTCTCATCACAGTCCTTTACTACTTCTTGCACCGACCAGAAGTACTACAGAATCCGAAAAAATACGGTTTCTCATGCCCGTCTGCACACGACGCGGAACTGAGCTGGGCCGCATCGTCATTTAATGGAATCACACAGACAGATCTACAAAAGGTCGAAAAACACCTTCCGATCGCCAGTCGACGGAAGACTGAACGCGAATGTAAATTACGTAACGACGTGCAGACGAGCAGCCATTTAAATTCGAAACCAGCAGAGCTCGTTTTTCACCGTAAAGAATGTTTAGATTTTGCGAATCAGCTGACTGAACCCAGAATATAAACAGCGAATCGGTCCCAGTGCAGTTTTCAATTAATACAACAGTCTAGGGAATTGTGTGAACCTGACAAGTTACATCCTTTCCCAAAAACGAGAAATCTAATCCTTGTCAACACCTTCCTTGCCCCTGGCGAATTAAGTGTGACAGTAGCTATAAGGTAGGGTAAGTCCAATATAAAATCGCTTGTGTTTTCTTGAACTTATAAAAGTTAGAGCTCTTTCACAGGTTTTTAATATTGAAAATCATAATCACTTAAGTGAAAGCTGATTATTTGCATTGACATGCAAATTCGAAGAAAACATACAATTATGTTTTAATGTTTTAATTTAATTTTGATCCAACTTTAGGCTACAAAGATTATTATGTTTCATTTTACAATTTTTTCATTAAACTAATTATACACGGTCTCTAGTGAATCGAAAATTGCAACAACTTACATAAACAGGTGTGGAAAGGTTATGTAATATCTGCTCATTTCATCTGATGTCATATTCCTAACATCACCGCTTATCATATTTACTTACATCCTCAGATGAATTCTATCTGTCTTATAAATTGCACGGACTATCCCAGTATACGTCAGTATTGCAAAAACGTCACCATTTGACGTTGATAACACAATATATTCTTGGTCTGGCGTTACACAAATTTACAATTTCCTAAAAACAGTCGAATTTATTTATAAGCGGGAAAATATTATCTTCGAAACTCGACTTGCCTGTTCTGATTTGGCCCAGGAATAGGCCGAATATATCCAGGTTGTCCAAGTGCATTTCCCATTACTTCATGAAGCGGAGTTCTGTGCGGAGGAGAAGTGGACCTGGAATGAAGTAGAGACTACTGAGAAGTCCGGGCCGGTGCATTTTGTCTGGCACAAGTAGAAGAACTAGGATGGCGTTTGCCATTGGGATTCCATTCGGGCTCTAGTGAATCGTATTTTTCAAAAGCTTTAGTAAAACTGTTCGGGAAGATTGGGTGATTTTTGCCCACTGGGCAACACCTTGCTTCATCTTCAGTCAAATTATCAACTGCGCCGCTTAATATATTTACTTTTATTCGCGAATTATTTTCATCTGTTCTATATATTCCATGAAGAGTCCCACAGTAATCCAATATTGCAAAAATGTCACCCTTGGATGTTGACAATACAATATATTCTTGGTTTGGCCCAATCGCATAGTTCGTATGATCTATTCGCATTTGAATTGGTTTGTAGAAAGGAAAAACGTATATTCGAAATTGAAATAGCTGGTTCTTGTTTGTGCAAGGAATAAGCCGAACGTAGCCAAGTTGTTCTATTCCACATCCAAGTACTTCAACAGAAAAAGGCCTTCCCGGAGAGGACCTGGATCCGGCACGAAGAGGAGGCTCTTGAGGCAAACTCCGTTCAGGTGAATGTTGTCTGTCAGCAGAAGAAGAGTCAGGGTTACGTTCGCTATTAGTATTCCATTTAGACTGCAGTGAATCTTCATTTGCTAAAGCTTTAATAAAATTGTAAGGGAAGATTGGGCGACGTTCGCCTACTGGACAACATCGCACTTCGTCTAGGGTCAAATTATCAACCTCGCCGCTTATCATATTCATTTTCTTTCTCGCACGATTTCTATTTCTCGAATAGATTGCACGAAGAACCCCGCTATGATCTAATATTGCAAAAATGTCACCAATGGATGTTGATACTACAATCTGTTCTTGGGATGGAACGGGAATAAATCCTTGTCCTTCTGTTCGCAATCTGATTGGGTTACCAGCAGGAAAAACGTATCTTCGAAATTCGAATCGTAG
>CAKNWW010348558.1:3912-18123 GCA_932074435.1 Andricus kollari | reverse complement strand
TAGATGTTAGTATTGGCACTGCAAGAGCTAAAAGGCTTCTGTTATTATAATATACAATATGCTCCCATGGAAGTATAATAATGAACTACAGTTACATCTAGCCTATGACCTAATGATCATTCAGGATCATTGCGATTTAAATTTAAACAAGTTGAGAATTGAACATGAGATTTAAAAAAATATGATGTATTGTATATCGTGGGCATGAAGAACTTGACTTTCACTGTTATCCATCCAGGGAGGATGCCACACCAAGTTGAGGTATCCACTTTTTTTAGTACTTTTTTTGTTTTGTATTATGTTTGAGGACGAATATCAACTAAATTTAAATTCCGCTATCAAGAAGATTAGAAGCATCGGGCAAATCTTTCCCTGGAATCCATCGAGCAAAGATGCTGCCATCAAGAAGCGGCGACATCCAGTCATCGTTCGAGGCCAGTACGCAATTGTGTGTGCGGGTGCCTCGAGTTGAAACATCGGCCATTCTTTCAATGGAAACTATCCAGGTAACGTGTTACTATCAAGAAGAGGTATACTCTCTTAAACTGAATCAGTGAAATTTTCACTGGTTGAATCAGTATTTTGAGTTATCGCAGTCTTTCGCTTGAGAGTGGGGAGACCCCTAGTCACATGGGTTTGACTTTGAGCGACGCGACGCGTTGACGGAATGATAAAGACATCATCTATATTCTGTTTCCCGAGAGAAGGCCCAAACTTTGTGCATGGGGAGTGGTAGTTTCTTGGTAGAGGAGTGTCCTTTTTCTTTCTTTTACACAAAGTTTCTTTATTTCTCTTCTCATCGGTCTCAGGTTCATTTTTATTACATTCCTCAGTGTTGTTCCTCAAAATTGGTCAAAGGGTTGTTGCCAGATGCTAGCCATAAGAGAAAATGACCTCACTGCTTTCTTGAAAATTTGTTACAACAGTCTGTGCAAAGAGAACCAAAATTGATTGGTCGCCTGGGCCTTTTCCCGGGGAACAGAGCATAGGCATTTCTGCCTTTGTCTTCATACACGTAGAAGACAAAGGAAATACGCCCTTGACTTCCAAGTCTGACTTTCTTGTTGAAGTGACATCATCTTGGATTTCTTAATACCGCTTCGAGATCTATTCTTAGTGCTTTATTTTGTTTATTCTTTTTCAGGGCGAGACCGCAGTCACTGTCATTGGCTACCCAAGCGGGTCTCTCAACTGGGTCAAAATCATTCGCTTCTCGCAGTCACTCGGAACGGATTGTGGGTACCTTTTAGAGTAAAACTGAAAAGTTTCAAAGTCCCTCTTAGATTGGGCAGTTTTCTTTTTAATTTATATTCTTCCATCTGTTTCAGAAAGAGACGTTTCCGGACGAATCTGTCGAAGCAGAGGACGCCAAGTGCAGTCATCGCACAGCTATATAAGGCTCTACATCGAGCAAGACGAGTCATTTACTCTTCTGGGATCGTCCCCGATGAACCTCGAGTTCAATTAAGACGATCAACTCTTGTTGAAACAGTCTGGCGATCAGAGGGTGACACCAGTCACTCCATTGGTTATTTGAGTGGCTTCCTCGACTGGGTAGAAATCAGTCGCTGCACACAGTCACTCCGAACAGGCGGCGGGTACCTTTTCGAGTAAAACTGAAAATTTGCCAAATTTCTTTTACACTTGGCAGTTTTTTGTTGTTGTAAATTTTTCCATCTATTCCAGAAAGAATTGCCCCCTCCCTCGCCGCTTCGCATTTGCTTTCAATATATTTAAATGGAAAACAATTTCAAATCGAGCAGATGACTCGGTCTCTATGCCTTAAACAGAAACGTCACCAACAACGCCTCAACGTCTCCTGTTTTATCATATAATATAATCGAAACGGCGGCAGGGAAAATTGCGTCTTAAACGTAGCCATGAGGATGAAGCTGACTCCAAAAAGTGCGCATCTAGTGAAGAAGCACCCAGAAGCAACTTGAGTATTGATAGCACAGTAGTGAGTTTCTCTCTTCCACTCTTGGCTACTGATGATCATCTGGGATACACAAGAGAAATACTGCAACGTCAAATGATCACCTCAAGTCGGTAGTTACAATACTACAAACTAAATTCAAGAATTAATAATAAAATGTATTTTTAATACCAGATTCGTCGCTCGTCGTAACTGTTCCTTTACCTTTCTCTGGTATGAAAAATCATTTCTCGTTAGTAGTTATTTAATTAACTTACAGAAATGTATGTAATTACAAGTAACAACTTAATCGACATCACTTGAAGCTCCTGATAAATGTCCTCACGCAACACATTTTTCTCACGGAAAACCCCAAAGATCGCTTTTACTCGCAAATGGAATGAAACACAGCAAACAACTGACACAAATACACCATTGTTGTCATTGTAGTAAGTGTATGCGGGTAGTCATCTTTGAGACATAGAATTTCAACGATAAAGACGTGAAATATGTTAAAATAAGTGTCATTAATGTTGAATTTAACGGGATGAATCTAATTAATGTATTCTTAGATCATCGCGAGGAAGTTGAGCCGAGCGACCTCTACATAAATTATTATCGTTTTTAAAGTGACGCGCTTAATCTTTTAACGCCTAGGATTACTTAACGTAATACTTTACAAGGCTTCCCTGGTCGCCTTTTGTGTTCAGCTGATATTACCCACGATAAATTTTGTGAAAAAAGAAATGTGTTCTGTACCACTTGCAAAGCCAATTTAAAATATATTTAATTTTTCTTTTTATATTTGAAACCAAAAGACCCCAATTCATATTTTTATACGCATAAATAAACTAATATAATTATTTCGATCAAAGAATTCATAAAATATGTTTTTCTTTTAGGTTCAGATTCCTTAAGCTCACAGAAAACGCAGTTAACGTGCATATGAGAGGAAATAAATGAAATCAAATAAAACCAAATAATATACCGGAAAACCATTTTTCCCCGGAGTCCCAGCCACACCCTGGAAGAAAGGTTATAAAAAATTAAAATGGTTAATTTACGACATATTAATGTTACATGCAAAATTAATTAGTGACGCTGTTATTGCCATTTTCTAATAATCTACAGAAAATCGACACTCCATGCAACGAAATTTGTATTATTTCGCACATAATTCGAAGGTATTGATATCCTCGATGGGGCCGACATAGGCTCATCACAAAGAGTCTCCATTATTCAATATTTTGTATATATATGTACATTGTGTAACCCACAGACTAAATTCCAAGGTTTCACTGTTTGGTCCAAAATTGTGTTAAAGCGTGATACAATAGAAAAACAAATGACAGTTACGTACAAAGATATCAATGGGGTAGTAATTTTTAATATAAACTGTTCGAAATTTCTTAAAATTTAACCATAAAAATGTTTGAAATCCAACTTATTGACAGAAATGAAAAAAAATCATTTACTTTGCTTAAAACCTCGACCGAATATAGTTAAAAATTTGGTACATGCATAACCTCAATATATAATTTACTTTCTGGACTTTCTGCTATAAACGAGAAGAGATTTTAAGCCTGCTTTGTGATTTATAGGTTATCAGTGTACAATTTTTAGCGCTCCAATTAAAAAAAAACCGGCATAGTTTGTATAAAAATTCAGCTGGATGTAGTTGAACATACAACCAAGTTTTTCTAACAGTGCAGTAGTTATGTAGTTACATCAATTGTTTCTCCGTTGTGCACCGCTTTATTGTAACCCTTTCCCTTGAGATCAAAAGACAAAACGTGTCTATACAATTAGATTGCGGTTATTCTGTCAGATACATATATCCCGATAAGTAAAGGGCGAGGAGGAAATGTAAGAGAGTTGAAAAGAGATCAATTAATATCAGAAGTGCTTTGAAAAGTTCTGAGTTTCACAAAATATATAACAATTAATTTTTGTGTAATTATAACATATGGTACATGCATATCATAAATTTATTAATTATGTGTAGAAGTGCAATGTCTTCTCACATTTTCTCTTTTTTTCTCATATTTTTTCAGTTTATTGCGCGAAATCAGTACATATAAATAAGCGATGTCCACTGAAACAGCAAAGTGCAAACACACAGAAAAAAGTCTTGATTCAAGCCCAAAAAAGGGCTTCTTTCAAGGTGTAATATAAAGAAGACCACACAGGAAAAAGTAGGATTTCGATTTTGTTTCAGGTCATTTTCTTACAAACTCATTTTGAACTTGAGTTATGTTCACTCTGTTGATGAACGTAAAAACTGAAAAACGATTCCATTAATTTCAATATTTGTACTGCTCATTATGAACTAATTTTGTTTCAGTACATTTAAGCACCGTTTCTTTGTTCAAAATGAAACTTTTTTTTTGTGCAGTCTCGACAAAAATTAGCCTAAGATTGGAGGCTTGAAAGCAGTCACAACCCAGAATATGAGTGTGAATCAAGCCGCTGTATGGACCAGAAGTTGGCTGCTATGCTATAGGGTGCTAAGCCCGGGATACGCGCTGAAATCTGGCCTCTGGGAAAGTTACAAAACTTCGGAACATAACTATAATTACATACGTTATCACCAGGATTTATTAATGAATATATAGGATACTAAACAAAGCACCAATTGAATCCTAAACTGCACGAAAACATTTCTGAAATCGACACAAGACCTTGAGACGACAGGGCACGCGCGAGCTAGCTAAAACTATGTTTTGTTTTAAGTTGAAGACCTTTGTAGGATTATTTTTTTAAGACAATCTTCGGAATGAATTTTGGTCATTGGCTTAATTCCAGACAAAACTAAAAAAAAGATCAGCACCGAAATAAGGGTTTTTTTCTGTGAATATGTCAACTCGTCAACTGTAAACTGTCGGTGGACATCGTTGAATTGTCGTCATATATGAATATCTAGAAACACTTACCGGTGCACCTGGCTCCCCGGGATCTCCTTTTTTTCCTTTTTTTCCTCTTTTCCCCGGAGGTCCTGGATCACCAGGCGGACCTGTAACATGATTAAGCATAACTTTAATTTTATGACAAAAAATACATTGTTCGTCAAAAATGATATTATTAAATTATCCTTTCGACCTTTCCCGCAATGTCATAGTTTGATGAATTTATTCAGTTTATGAAAGGGTCACTTTCTTTGCAATGGTAGGGGTGTGCGAAAAATTCCAAGCTCAAAGCTCCAATTGAGTCGAGTCGAGCCTAGCTCAATTATCGGTTCGAGTGGGAGTTATAGGTTTCAGCTTTCCAAAAAACTCGAAAATTTCAGTTGTCTGAAACTTTCATCTTCGAAGAAGCAACAGTATCTTGACAAAAGTTTTATCGAACCCGACAATAGGGGGTTATTCGGGTCGCTGAATGCAAGTTTGGGATAAAAATATTTTAAAAATTCCTGATTTTGTATTTAAAAAAATATATTTTTACGAAATTAATTTACAAATACATGTCAGTAAAAGCTGCCCCATTGAATATGTATCATCGTTGCTTGGACGATACTCCCATGTGGGAATCTTGAACCGGCGATTGCGCCGGAAATTACGCTTTATTAAACTCTTGACCCGTCGTTCAGAGGAAATATATGACTAAATTGCTGATAGTACAGCAGATATAGTCTCGGAACTAATTTGACAAATCCACTGATTTTCCCATTACAAGTTTGTTTCACTTCCATGAAATAGATTGCACCTGCATACCGAATGTACTAACAGGATTCTGCATCAAGTATTGCAGCACCTGATTCTTACACATGCGTACGTAAATTTTTTCAAAATGTATTTTGGACCAATTTGACAAATATGGCAACTATCACAAATTTAAAGAAGCTGTACCGTTTAAATTGTAAATGATTTTATATTATTATCTACAACAGTAAACACATCAAAAATATATATGTGGAATTCCGAGGCTAGAAGTAAGGTAAAGAACCCAGTAGCCGGACACAGTTGAAAATGAGACCAATACTCGGACATGCAGCGTTACTAATGATTATTTGTCATAAATTTTCATGAAGAGTAAAAATTAAAATGATCAATTATTCTTTAAATTCTTGACTACTTAATAGTATTAAGTATTTAAAAATCCAGGACTTTACTAATTAAAAAAAAAATATCCTAAATCATCTTTTAAGAACAGCAAGCCTATAACCATTTTTCTCGAGATCTGGCGTGAATTCTTAATATGAGTACTGACTTAGCTAACGTTGAATAAAAAAAGTTTGACACTAAAATGTTATCAATAGTATTTCTAACGACAGTTGGAATATTTTGCAATAGAATTAGAAGGTATTCTGGTAAAAATAATATTTATTAAGTTTATAATTACGTGTCCTGAATTACCACTCAATTTTGTGAATAGCATGCAGTAGTGGGACAACGTGGCGCTATGTCCGAAAACAGCGCTTTATTCTGACTCGCGTAAACATTTAGCCTTTACACGGAGAAAAATGGAAATTGAAAAGTAGATATTAAAAACTTTGATATTTAACCATAATATATGTGTGATATAAACAGTTAATATCTAAGATATTAAAAAATTGAAATTTTATCGGAGCAATGTCGTTGACGTGTGGCGTGGCGACAAAAGATTTTAACCCCGCTTCGTCTGTATCTTGAGCGTTCGTCGTGTGTGTTGTGGTTTTTTTGTATATATATTGCGTTAAAAGTTTTGGTGAAAAATGGATTAAGTGTTTTTGGACATAATATCATAATTTTCGCACGAAAATGAGGACTCGGCGATACAGACATCTATAATGTTAGCCTTGAACAGCGTGTTATCCGTTCTACACGAAAATTGAATAATTATGAAAAAAGACGAATGCTTGATGATTACTCTTATTAAAAACAGAGGACTACGATATACAAGCCTTTTGGATTTCATAGAAAATGGCAAGGTTTAGAGGTAATTTTTGCACAATTAAAAAATAGTTCTTGAATATCTTAGATTCTGCCCTTTAATATCTTGGATATTGTTAGTTAAAATCTTATTTTTAATATCTATGGATGCTCTACTTCAATATCTAGATTTCTGTCCCATAGTTAAATCGCTAAGATATTAAATAGTAATATCTAGATAGTCTGCGTGAATATCTATTTTTCTCCGTGTAGCGGTACGTGACTGCCTTGCATCGATTCCAAGTGAAAAAAGTGCAATGTTATTAATCTCACAACATCGTGAAAAGTACAATTAAAGTCTATGCAGCGGTAATAATTCATTTCGATGTCAAGTTAACCTCTAAATTTTAATTGCTTGTTGGTTAAGTGTATCAAACTTTTTCTACTTAAGAATAAAACTGAAATTATTAATTTCTCATAGCTGAGATTTTTACGAATATTAATTTATTCTATTTGAAGCATTTCTTAGACTATAACATATATATTTTTTTTTAAGATTCTATTATAAACTAGTATTTAATTTTTTCAATTGCATTTAAATATTAATTATTTTGTTTGTAGTACTTGTTATAAGTTCACGTGCTGCAATATTTTAAAATCTATAAATAAAAACATTAATATTATAAGAATGTATAGTCTTTGTTTCTCTTCAAGTAAAAAAAAAGCTATTCCGTAGCACAATTAAGTCGGAACAGTATTTTCGTTATAATACATAAGCAATAAAACGAAAACACAGTTCTAGCCTAATTATGATACAGAAAATAACTAATTTATTTTTTAGTATTACCTTTCAATTTAATTTATTTTATTTCTGTGCTCGAAAATTTGAATTCATATTTTTATTAGTATTGAAAATGTAAGTATTCGTTATTGTCCCGATTCTGGTCTATCCGTGTCCCGCTATACCCACCACCTCCGAATGCCCGTCCCGATACTGGGCTTTTTATTTTCATCAATCAAAAATGTTTTTTTTTAGACATCTAAATGTTTTTCAAAACCTTTTTTTTTAATCAAGCCAAAAGTGTTCAGCCTTTGTATTACAATCACAAGTTTTATCAAATTATTAAAATTTCTTCAGGAAAGAGTACTTATACTTCTTAAGTTTTAATATGTGTCCGGCTACTGGGTTCTTTACCTTACGACGGTCGAAAACACGCGAAAGAAAGTATGTGGGTTTCAGCTCGGGGCTGTGAAGCCATAAAAACTGAAACTTTAGGCGAAATTGTTAACACCACATGTTACCAGGAACTTCGACTGTAATCAACAAGTATCTGGTATTAGCACAGGCTGTCGCCAATGCTACTATACTGATATATGATCTGATATAAATTGGTCGTACCTGACCTGAAAAATAAAACTGGTACTGAAGAAACACTAAAACCGTATAGCAATTTAAAAAAACTGTCGCGCATGGAAACCAATTTTACTGTCACAATGAGTATTTTCTATCATTCTATTATTCACAAAGTGAATTAAAACGCTGCATACAGTTATTATGATGATGATGATGATGATTATTATTATTATTATTATTACACATGGGCAGGGTGACCTAAGTCCCATAGCACTGAGGTCATCTAATGTACAGTGAATATTACAACCACATTCTCAAATATTTCTAAATCAGCTGCCTTAGGTGCATGGTATTTAGTTTGTAAAGTTCTTCTTTTGTTGTAAAACTCAAAAGTAGTTGTTTTTTTTTATCTGAAATGAGACTTCTGTACTGCGTATGTTTAGCACATATAAAGTAGTTAAGTGCTGAGAAGCGCAAAGGGAGTTGAGGACCACTGATAAGAGTGTGAGACCTCACATGTCGTGGCCTCAGGGCAGCGAAGCCTCGCGCAAGGTTCTGATTCCTGCCCTAGTAGTTTCCCATGATTGAGATACATAATAATCAGTACTCCTGAGATAGCACTCAAGTCACGTGCTCATAAAAAAAAAGTAATTCATTATGCGTCTTCTGAGTAATGGCGATACGATGCCTTTGCTCTTATTGCAATTCACCTTTGTTCACTGTATCGTATACTCGTATATTAACTTCTCAGCTGAGAAGTAAATATACGAGTATAAGGGTATATAATTGTCAAATTGAAGACAAAATTAAAGTCCCAGTAATATAACTCCAAATTAGAAACTCTTACTGATTTTTTATTTAATAAATACTTATTATCATCGTCTACAAAATGTTTCGTTCCTTTTTTTTTGTCTAATACAAGATTCTATCAAATAGGGTCATCCACTAACTTTTTTTTATTTTTGCATATTAAAGTATATACTATAAAATCACTAATAATACCAGCACAGTGCAAAAAAACTTTTTTTCCAATTTATATTTGAAAAAGAAAAATTTGTACATATTTAAAATTCCTATTTCTATCGCGCCTATTCCGCCATCTTGATGTGACGTAGCACGCCGCCAAACGCTTGTAAATAAGCCGGGCCATTCACGTTTTTTCATAAAAACGGAAAGAAAACAGCATTACTATTGGTATTTTGTGCCTAAATGTAAGAACACCTATGTCAAAATACAGGAAAATTATTTATATCTATACTCAAAGGTGAGGAACGAAAAAAATGGTACAAAATTGTTCGGCATGACGTGTGCTCTACCGCATTTTTAACGTCAACAGCATATTGTATCAAAGCTCATTTCAACGATATTTAAATACTTTTATATTGGATAGAAAAATATATAATATGTTTTTTTGTATAGCATAAGACTCGTAATTGACTTATATTCAGCGGTGTTATATATATGGGGTGCCGGGATGTTTCTGAGCTAAAATCAAATCGTTTATTTGTGCAACGAGTATTGTAAAATAAAGTATTTATAAAAGTAATTATAAATCTTACAATTATAAATTATATAACAATTTTATAGAAGTATTTATAAAAGTATTTATAAAAGCATCTATAAAAAAGTGAGGTTAGGTTTTCTGGATGCAATATTGCCCACATTGCATATATGTTACGATTCGCCTAAAGCAATTATCATTCCAAATGAATAAATTAAATAAATAAAAATAAATTTTTCAAAGGATCAACGTCATTCATGCCATTTACTTATTTTTTCGCTTTTACTCATCGAGTCTCAGCAAAGTTGAAATTGGAGCACTTCGAAAAAAAATCATTTATCATAAGTGTAATTACGTTTCGAAAATTATCCCAATTGGCTTTAACGTATCCAGGCATACTGATACCCCATGAAAATAAACCATTTTAGCCCAAAAACGTTCAGAATTAATTATTTCAATTGTTTCTATCAAACTGACCATGTATTTGCTTCGGTTTTGACGGCTGGTGACGTCACACCACGTGTTTCGTGCATTGAGGGCGCCACATGTTTTCTTTTATAAATCGACATTTACGTTGGATATTTTATCACTTTTTAATAAATTATTATAAATTATGAAATAAACAAAATTAAGTTTTAATTTCACATTTTAATTATTTGGGAGTCAAAGTTTATAAAAAACTCAACTACAAGGCAAACAAAATTTTTGTGGATGACCCTATTAAACTTAAAATATCAACTTTTTTTGTGAATATATAAGATTATAAAATATTAAAAATGAAAAGTGCATTTTGATTCTATAAATAGGGATCTGAAGATGTGAGCTAACTAAGTCAATTAGAAAGGCGAAATTACAGGTACGTAGATTTGTTCCATTTCCCACTGATCGTTATTAATAATATCTTCACCGAACTCCTAACCTCAAACCTACCTCCAATATTTCATGCACGAATTTAATTATAATGTCTTCTCTTCAGAAGTGTCTCTTTTAATTAAAAAAATTATTAGATGTGATACGATCAATTTCCTTTATGAGATATTAAATTCTTCATTCATGTGTGATTGCCACTGCGTGTGTGCTAAAATTTGCCTTCACTGTTACAACTACCCACACATGCAGAGCTCACAGTCTCTTTTTTTTTTAAAAGAGGACTTTTTCCAAAAATAGAGAATCATAATTGCAAAAATAGAAGACTTTTGGATGAAGCCGTTTTTATAAAAGAAGATTAAGTATATGAATCAAGAGTCATACACATTTCAATAGTGCTCCCATAACCGATTATATATTTTCTTAAGAGTCTAGAACGAAATCAATGAAAGGAAACATGTATCTTTGATCCACCGTATATCCATTATGGTGGATCGAGAGAAAAAAATCAAGTTTTATTCTGTTTCTCAAATTTTATCTTGCGGATCGTCATCTCACTGTACATGTTACACCCAATAGCCACCCACCTCAGAGACAGAGAGGAGGAGTGGCACCACCTGCATTCTTCGATTGAGCGGCGCCACGGAAAGTCATTTGATTTGTTGTATATTTAAAATAAATGTAACGCGCTCATTTTAAACACTTGTTTCTGTATTATAAGTAAACGTTTTTGAATGCAGCTCCTGTCTTTTTTTATGAGAATTATTTTATCGGACATCTTTCTCTGAGCTAAATTTGTATTTAAATATAGAACTACAAGAGTGAGTTTTGCAAATTATACAGAATACAAAGGAAATGGGAGAGTTTAGTTCCATTTGTGTTTGCATTGTTAACAGAAGAAGAAAGTCAGGACAGGAGACAAGCATTTAGCACATACAGTGACGACAAGAATCGACTTGATGTTGTCTGGAATTTTTCATCTTATAAACCATGTGTGACGTGCGCAGTGAGTTCCGGAGTTTAGAGATATGTATGTACCTGGGAATTCGGGAAAAGGAACTGACAGTTGACACTTTCGAGGGAGAGTACGCGCCCGCGATGATGCTTGGTAGGTAGGAATACTAGGCGACGTATTGTGACAAGCACGTACTTATATTAGAACTCCACAGAAAGGCACTTGCCTTTCGTCGAGTTGCGAGTTGCGATCCAAGAAAGGGTGAGAATGAGAAGACTGTTGAGATGTGTGCATAAAGAGGGAGGAGGAGGAGGAGGGTTCGCGGTGTCTGAGTGAGCAAGAAAGCCAGAAGGGTGAGCTGATGCTACCAGGTGAAGATACTCCACTCACGGTAATTGCCTTCCTATAGCTGCCTCTCGGTGGCAGTGTCTCTGCTCTTTCCTCATTCTTCAAAGTCACCCCCCAGCACAGCCCCTATTTATCTTGGACAGCACTTTGTAACCTGGGTTTTAATCATGCTCTGTGCTGCAGAGTAACGCATTATACTGCTTCTTACGTTATGTGTGATGAATTTCTTTTCAAAAAGTGTAGCTAAACGGTCAAAATTGGACGAGATATACACACCCTTGACGGAAGTTTCGAAATGGGATTGAATCCGGTTGAAACTGTTTGAAGAATATGCGTTGATAAGAGTGAATCCGACCAAATCCGTTATTTTTATCCACATGATTTCACATCACTATGAACCAAATTTTCATTTAGATTGAATCCGCAGGCAGAATCAAATTCATTCCAAATGATTCCGCTCTCAATAAGTCTATCATTCCAAGTAAATCCAAATGATTCAGACTTCAATCTGCAATCATTGGAAAAGAATCTATTGTCAATTGACAGTTCCTCCAAGCCAATCCACATCATTCTGAATCAACTTTTTGTACATATGAAATCGCTGGCAGATTAAACTTCACCAAATGTTTATTCTGCCGCAATATATTCTCATTCTGAAGTAATTCTGAACAATTCAATTGTGTTTCCAAAACTTAATTCCAAGAGATTTCACATAATTATGGACAAAGTATTTATTACATCTGAATCCTGTCTCATTCCGCATGCACACGAATTCATTACAAAGGATTTCACATTTTTCTAAACAAAATTTTCCTTCTCTATAAATCCGTTATGATTCCACTGTCATTATAAGAATTCATTCCAACTGGTTTCGCATTATTCTGAAAAAAGTTGACAAATAACATTTTCCTTGCAAATTGATCCTTATTCAGAGAAAAATGAGGAACAAACATTAACAAATTGTAAAGTCTTTAAATTATTTCAGAGTAATTTCAATATACGGAAGATCTAAAGAATTCTGTCGTCATACACCGTAAATCAGGACGTCTACCTGACCGAGATATCGGGAAACCCGGGGTATGACCAGGAATGTGATTCAGAGAGCGGAATTTTTATCTGGAATCTACTAATATCACGAAAAAAAGGAAAGATAAAGTTTACATGGATTCGAGGTGAAAGATTCGCTACAACAAAAATTAACCTTGCCGGCTAAACTTGACACGAAGCAGCGATAATTCCATGATATTAACGTTGCCTCGGTATCTTTCACCCTAAATTTGTATTCGAAAAGTTAGATATTGTTCGAAAAATTGATGAAAAATGGCGATTCTTAACTGTCAGCTGCTTTTTGCTAAGTGTTTTAAAATAAGTTCTAGTTCGTTGACAATATAGTCTAATCTAATTCAGAGGTGATTTATAAGTAAGAACAATATGTTTTATTTTTTATCTTTTTGTTTTCGATTCTACCTTCCACCCCAATTCGCTCACTCCAGCTTGACGCAGTAGATGACGTGAGAATTATTCTCCTAACCTCGGTGAAACTTTTGCTCAAATATGTTTATTTTTTAATTGTTTAAAACTATGTATCTGCAACAAATTTTAACTTCTGTTTTTTCTGTGGTGCAAATTAAAAATAGTTCCATCTATTTCATTACGTTAATTCTGAGGTTGAACAAGGAATTCGTGGCAAAAACATAATTCTCATTTGGCATAAGGAAATTTCCAAAAGAATTACAATTCTGACTTGGGACAGTAAATTTCCTAAAATAATGATTATTCTAACTTGGGACAGGGGATTTCATTAAGAATTATAATTTCGACTTTGAGACAGGGAATTTTCTAAAGATGTATAATTGTGAGTTCCGACAGGGAATAAATAAAAGAAATATAAAAACAAATACACGTAAAGAAAGATAACAGGAAATTTTGTAAAGAATTATATTTTTCACTTTGGGCAGGTAATTCCCGCAAAGAATTAGAACTTTGCCTTTGGGACAGGGAATTTTATAAATGAATTGTAATTCCGAGATAGAAATGGCAATTTCCGTAAAAATTATCATTTTTGCCTCAGGACGGGAAGTTTCATCAAAGAATTATGATTTGACTTGGAAGAGAGAATTTTTGACATGGAACGGAAATTTCGGAAAAGAATTTTTATTCTATTTTAAATGAAAGAAATAAAGAAAATCCCTGTTCCAAGTCAGAATTCTTCAGACTTTGAAACTTTCCCCTTTCCAAACTTGAGAAAAAAGGAGTTACTATATTTTTGAATTATGACAGAAAATTTGGTAAATAAATATAATTCTGGCCGTAAAGAATTATAATTTAGTCTTTGAGACAGGGAATTTCCTCGAAGAGTTGTAATTGTCACTTTCGAACTAGGAATTCCCGTAAAGAATTTAGGACAGATATTTTTCGTAAAAT
>CAKNWW010348533.1:0-11027 GCA_932074435.1 Andricus kollari | reverse complement strand
CATGGACATTCGGTTTTGTTTTAGCCTGTGACATTTTTGTTTTTGTAAATTCAGAAGTTATTGATGTCAAATTTTAGACAAACACAATAAATACATTTTCAACTTATTGTGGTCACACCTCCTAATACACCTCCAGATATTTTTGGCTGCAAAAGAATCGTAACCGATGTTGAAAGAATACAAAATAGGAAAAAAATATCTCCGAAGCCTCAGTGATAATTTAACTGTTCGAAAAAAATACTTGAAAAAAAAAACAACGGATACAATCGGAAAAAAGCGGATAGCCCGTGGGGTATGTTGGACCCCATACGACCACAAAGGGTTAATACTATCCGGAAGATATTTACAAACGTATGTTAGTACACATACATTCTCTAGAATAAATATAGTCTTATTTTATGCCAAACTCTGTGGAAAAAAGTTGAAGAACTTTAACTAAATAACTAAAAAAATTATTGAAACCATGACTTCGTCGAGTATTAGTAATTTTTCAAAACCTAATACATGCATTTTTATATTACTAAGACCTCGTATATCGTATAAAGTAAAAGTCGTTTTAAAAAAATTCAAACTATTTTGTGACGCAGGTTTTACGTCGTTGCGTCAGGTTATTCTGAAGTCTTTCTAACTCCAGAAAAGTTGGGAATGCTGACGGAGGAAATCTGTAAAGAGATTGAGGCATTTGGCCGAGGAACTGGCTAGTCGAGAGGACTTCAGTGTAAAGGATCAAAAAGGGACTAAACCTGGAGATCAAGGCGACGGATTGTCTCTAAAGGTACCGCTGAACGTCCGTAAAGATCCCCGACACAGTTGAAGATCCATCAACTATTCTGAGGCACACGAACTTCTAAAACATCACTCTAGGATCCGGTTCGTGGAAGTTGTATTCCAGCAGGCAGGGAGCCAGTCCAAAGGCGAAGGGCTAGATTCCAGTTGTTGATGCTACCGAACTTTCAACCAGGGAGATTGCAGCTCTGGATTGAAAAACCTGCAAATCTGCAGAGAAAGAGATTCAATTGAACACCTAGCGAGCGCTCAGCTGTATATTCTAAATCATGGTGATACTCCAACATCTTAGCTTAAAAACAGGAATGAGGTTCTTGACTTTACTGTATGCTCGAAAGAGCCGAAAAGCAGGATAGAAGGCTGAAGAGTCTGACGAGGAGTCGCTCTTGGACCACAAGTATGTATTATTCCGGTTCGCCCCAGAAAAACATATAAGATAATTTAGAGGCAGGCTTATGGATTTTCCCACAAGCTACGGTACTATAGATGGGTTAAAGCTAGCCGCAAATTTTCTGCAAAAAGCTTTGACTACATAATTTCAGAACAATTGCCCTACAATTAAAATCAAGTCTAAAAAAGGAGCAGAATGGTGAAACACCCAATAGGAGAAGCTCCGTTAAAAGACTAGAACGTTATGCAGCAGAGCAAACGGACCTAAATTGCCTCGATACTGAGGCATCTATAACACGGCTCAGTGTGAATTGAAAAAAAAAGAAAATTTATAAACAACAAGATTGTACGAGCTTCTTCGGGAAATAGAGAAACATTCTGGACACAGCCATGCTCCACAAATATCTTGGAACAAAATTCCAAAGCTGGCCTTGGGCTCACTTTTCAGGTTTTTAGTAAATTTAAATCGATGGTCGTAGCAAAATTGGAGCAGCAGCAGGAACAGAGACGGCATTCTGTGGGCATCTGCTTGGATATAAATGTGATATTAATAAAATATTACAACGCACCCTCTCAAACCGGATCTTTTCATAATAAATTTTTATAGAAAATCCCAAAGCCCAATTGTTGAAAAATAATACAACTCACTTAAAATGGGTTCATTGTAATACATTATTTAGGTATACCTTTCATTCTCAATCCATGCTCCATGAATACATTTTCCGTGTTTTTGCTGGAACAAACTCTTTTTAAATGCGCACATCAGCTGGCACATCTGCAGTGGGTTTGTAGTGAACGTATATTTTATCTCAATCAAAAATTCGTTTTTTTCACAGCTTAAGTTAAAGCAATTTACTCTGCTGTAGTAAAATAGAACACAAAGATTTTTTGTTTTCTGGATTCAGGTCTAATTGAGGAAACATCCAGTTTGAAAAACAAAACCTCTCTATGAAGTTCTGTCATCAATATCATCTCCCCAATCTGTATCTACATAATCAATCATTTTTTGTTTAGTTTTTTGTTAAATTGAAGCTTGATATGTACTTCCTCCAAGGCATGTTGAAACTCTTTTAGCTGCACACCAATGTTCGTTTCCTGGATTTTATTGGGTTAATTCAAGATATTAACTTTACATGCTATGTCATGACGGGTTGCAATAGTTACATATAATAATTATAAAATTAACCATTGATAAGGAAATTGACTTGCCTCTTTTGCTTCTTTATCAGTTTTTGGTGCGATCTTCTTCAAAAGTTTTGCTTTATTCTGCAAAGAAGTGAAAACTTATTTTAAGTTCGCCATTTCCAACTTGAGTAAGATATGCTTAATATACTTACGTTTTGACATCCTTATAGATTTAGTAAGTGAATATTGACGAAATTTGATGCCCGGGCGGTTCTGCAGGGTCACAAATTTTTCATTTCCAAATCATGTCCTAAAGAGTCTTAAATTCGAGGTAATTCATGTTTTCGGTTTGTTGCGACAAACGAGTCGTCAGCATATTCTTGAAGGCGTCCATTCAGATTCTTGCATTATGTCCTTTCAGACGATATTAAATCAAAACAGACTTTTTTAGTTAAAACACAAAATTTTCATTACCGGTTTTGACAAAACCTTTTGATTTTTCCAAACATTTTTTTTCTTCGAAGTCTTCATTTATTTACGCTATTACCACTTCGATTTTATACAAACGGAGACCTTATTATATGGCAGGAGTAATTCGAATGAAGCTCTGTGTAGCTACGGAAGAAAATACCTGTTGATAGTCTATCCCATGTTTTTGGGTGTATACTTTTGCAGAAAATCTTGTTTTTCTTTTCTTTTGATGCTTCCTTCAGCCTTGAGTTTTGTTCTATTTGTACTTGATGTCTTCCTTCGACCATATTATATTTTCTTTATTTTTCATGTGGTTCCTGAACATCCAAATTTTTATCTTTTTCTTAAGATTCTATTACGTCTTGATATTCGCCTTCTCGTTCTGGTTCTTGAAAATCTTCTCTTTTCTGAGCTTTAAACCAAATTTCAGGTTCATTTTTTCTTTGATTTCCAGACTAAATTTCTTTAAGTCCATAACTGTTTCTGTGTGACACATCAGATTTTGAACTAGTTACTAAATCCATGGCTCTTTTTGGACTTCAATTCATAATATAAGTTTCTGTAGCTAAAGCTCCAGCCCAAAAGCTTAGTAGTAGAGATCACTAAAGTAATAAAAACCTAGTTATTTCTGCAAGAGTTTTATCCATTCTTCCAGCTACTTCGCTTTTTTGTGGTGCATATCCTAAAGTCCGTTTCCTCTTCGTACTAGCTAATTATGACTTCTCTTAAAAATCATTACCACAGTACGCCAAACGTCATCAGTTCTTAAGATGTTGATTTTCCTGCTTTGCAAAATTTTAGTAATAGAGTGACTGCTTGCTTACCTAGAATGCAAATTTCGCAAATATTTGTTTCTTTCTAGAGTTAAGTTGGAATTCCTGTTACCACGTTTGGAGAAAATTGTTTTCGGAAATCAGCTCGGCTTAGATGAACGTAACTCTGATGCCATGTTTTTCTTTTTTCGAAGTATAAGAAGAGAGAATAGAAGTTGTTTCGGGTTTCAATCGTATGCAAAACTACGAATCTTGCCGAACTTTCATGAACATTGCAGTTCAATTCCTTAGAGCGAATCTGAAACCTGAAGAAGTGAACTGCAATATTCACGAAACGTCGGCAAGATTCGTAGTTTTGCACACGATTGAACCCCGAAACAACTTCTTTTGATTTATTATAAGAAGAGAGAATATTCAGAGTGCCAATAAAAATGATTCTTTGGACATTTTTCTTTATTTCTGGACAGTAAGGTGAATTATTATTCTATACTATACTTTGACTGAATTATTAGCAAAGTATCAGTGAAATTCAGTATTTCACAATAGATCAGTAAACATCGTGTTTGATGAAAAGGATGAAAAGACAAAGTATCACCGTATGTGTGAAGAGTTTTATAGGTTATGTCGACGAGAACGCCAATATGTTGAGAATATGTTGAACTCAGATTATTAAATAGAGCAGGATACTGAACAATAAGGCTACACGGAACAAAACGCTAGAATTGGTGCATTTCCCATGCAAGAAGACGTTATTCTGACTTGTTTCAAGATGAATATTTGAAAATAAGCAATATCAATGAATTACTTTGAGGTCTAAGCCAATAAGGACTGCTTTTAAAACGGTCCTCATGCTTTCATGTAGTTTTGAGCTTAATTTGAGGCAAAACTAAAAACAAGGCCAACCCCACTTAAGACATTTTTTTTCTGTGATACATTTTTAGTGGCATATAATTTTATTTTATATTACAGGAATGTTTCCTGAAAGATTGCATTTGTAGAAATCTGACGCAGCAACTTTAAAAATGAGCAATCTCACAAATAAGGTCTTCATGAGACATAGTAAAGAATAGTATCGCTTTGTTTGTTGCGTCGCACTTCACATTCTTCGTGAAAAAAGTAGAAGGGAAATTGACATACTTAGAGCAAGAACACTAATGGAATGTTCAGTTATCCGGTTAAAAGCTTAGAAACACTTTATTCAAAAGTCTTTGAACATTAACAGAAATGCGACTTTTAATTATTTTCTTTCTGTGCTTCTTCATTTATAGTGGTGAATGTAAGCGTAAAAAGGAAATAACAGCAGAGCAAGCTAAGAGTGAGTCCAAGAAAAATTAATTTAGTTCACGACATTTGGATTATCGATATATTAAACTCAGATATTAGTTTCACTGCAATACAACTTCGTGGAGATAAGAAATAAAATTATAGAATAAATATTGTTTAACATTTTTTTTCATACATTTTTTTATTGATTGTGCCTCTCTGCCATTACGCGAACATTAGTAGACGAAAATCAAAATAATCGATTGATCCATTGTGAAAACAAACCATTTTTCTATTGAATTAATTTAAAATGCAAAAATTATCCTAAGTATGTATAATAAATGACGCTTCATATATTTTTTTGCTTTAGTTTTTATGGAAGATGTTTGTTTACTATTCGAAAAACATTTAATTAAAAAAATTAAAATAATCATTTGGTTTCTTTTTGAAAAAATTAATTTTCAGATTTGATGGATTCAAAATGCCAAAGATTCTTTTAACTGTTTTATTTAACATATGTTACTTAAAATTAAATTTTGAATCGCATTGTAAATGATTTTTGTTTCTTGATTTTGAAACAGTGACTTGTAAATAGGTTATATTGGCGGAAGAGAAATAAAGTCAGGTGAACTAGATTAAGTGTATGAATGATTCTTGTTTTTTCATTTGATATCAGTGACTTTCAAATAACATCTTCACAATCTTAGAGCATTTTTTTTATTTATTTCAAGCTGCACGTGCTTCTTACTTTTTTAATAAAGAGGAAAATGTTACACAATTATGCTTTAAAGATTTAAAAATAGCCCTAACATATTCCGGAACCGTTTCTTTCAAAATCTTCAGAAATGTACAGTTTGCTGTACATTTTTCAAATCTTTTCAAGATTTAAATAACTTTTAAATATTTTTACAGATTGCCTGGAAATTTTTGAGATTCTTGTTTAGAAATTTAAAAATCTTTTGAAATATTTGGAAGTGCTTTTAAATTAATTTTTCATAGCCAAAAATAATTTATAATTTACCCAGTATTATTGAATTTTTTTTTGTACTTCAAATCTTTCAAAATCGTTAAAAAAATCTTCTAAATTTTATTTTAAAATCTTCAATAATCTACATTTTTTCCATACGATTTCAATTTGTCACATCTTTAATTATTTCTGAAATTATTTGTTAACTTTTAAATGACTTTTACGATGATACGAAAATTTAAAAACTTTTTATTACAATTATTCAAGTTCTTCTTAAAGCTTTTCGTTTTAATTGCTATCCGCTAATAACTATTAATAATTTAATTTACAGAGAGATGTATCTCGAAAGGTTTTAAGCCATTTCAAACACCGCGTCGAAAGTATAAATGTTTGTGGCAAATGGCTCTTCAATACCCCACGAGAGAGGCAGCTGTCGCGTCTAGTAAATATATGACACTTTTATACTTTATTTGCCAGTGAAATTAATGTTTTTAAATTAATATATAGGAATATAATCGTATATAAATAACGTATCGCATGAGTATAATTAACTTATTAAAATTTTTGTTCTTCAGACCAATGTTTCAAAAAAGGAAAGGGTACTCCACCTCACAACATCGAGTGTAGAACCAGGCCGAAACCTAGGAAGCCAAAACATTAATCTTAAGCTATCTATCAATTCCAGCAGATTTCTTCAGTCATTGACAAAACATAAATGAGATAAATAAATTTTATTTTATCAGGTCACCGTCACATTCTGTGACATTGACAATCCTTTCTGTTTTAACTCATGAAGATTCTGTTTCTATACATTGAGAAGTTATTGATGTCAAACTTTAGATATTCACAATAAATACAATTGTAATGCGATTCTAATAGCGCAGTAGTTTTATTGTATATCAACCTTTATCGGGAAGGTCTACAAAACTCCATAAAAAAAATTATAAAACTCACCACTTCAGTAGAGATTTTAAAATGTTCAAAAACCTTAAGTACACAAGAACAATTGCGAAATGGTTATGGAGACAATCTCGTGGTCGATATCCAGGAAGATCACGAGATGGATACCGAGGTTAATCACGAAATCAATTTCAAAATCAATCACAAAAATATTACAAAAATCAACCCCAAAAGCAGCATCATGAAATTCTGCCCCAACACCAGTATCAAAATCAACCCCAAAACCAGTTCCAATACTAAAAACAAAATTATAATCAAAATCAACCAAGGTAGCAAGGTCTGCTAAAATTCAACATCAAAGCCAACCTCGACTTCAATATCAAATTAATCTGCAAAATCAATTTACTGCAATCGAAGCGCCAAAGACCGTCAATAATGAAGCTCAAGGCTAAATTAAACTGTTTTTAAATTTGGTGGTTCTTTTTTTTTTTTTGAAAAAAAGTTTGTTTTTACACTCTCATCCTAATGAGAAGGTATTGGTTTTATGTGAAAAATGACTTTCGCGGATTCAATCAAATGTCGACGTTTTGAGCTCCCCTGAGTCTGAAAAAATGATCTTTACGAAGGTGTCTGTCTGTCTGTCCGTCTTTATATCTGTCTGTAGTATGTAGTATCGTCTAGACACGATAACTTTCATAAGACTGCTCAGATTGGATTGTGCTTTGGCACACTTTTTGAAATTCTAAAAAGAAAGAACGAGTTCGTTGACCAGCTATTTTGGATACAAATTCCAAAAGTGAGCACATTTTTAAAATAGAAGTACTCAAAAAGACAAACAATTCATCTCAATGACAATTTTTGATTATGTGCCCAAAAAAGATCTACAAATTTTTTATTGATTACTTTTTGATAGGACCTGTGGCTTTTGTTTTATTCGTGAAAAACAGAATTAGAAATAAAAAAATTAAATTTTTTGACAAACGACATAAGGCATGTGAAAAAATAAATAGACAGATGTCAGGTTATAAAATGGAGATGTTATTTCCTCCAAATAATAGGTAAGCTTTGGGTTGGTTTTATTCTAATAGAATTTTTTTCAACTATTTATGAGTCATAATATAAAAAAAAGATTATGTTTAATAGAAAGGGCATGAAGAACCCTGTCAAACTTGTAGTTAGAACAATTTTTGTTTAATTTATATTAAAATAGTCATAGGTTGAATTTATTTTAATGAATAGATATTTTTGGCAGCTAAAGGTCCAAAATTCATCGTCAACCATCGTGAGTAGTCCCGTAATTATATATATCTTGATTATTTTTCCAAAATCCTGATCATTTTGTGTTTGCATGATTTTTTGAAAACAATTTCATTAATTGTTAGGAGCAGAAATTTATAAAATTATTCTTAACATCTCTGAGCTCAAATAAAACTGTTTTCCCTGCTTCCCTCCGTAAATTTATATTAAAAAATTGCTAATTTCAGGAGTAAATCATCTAGACATTTCATTTATTAATAAAAAATCATCCAGGATACAGAGTGTAATAGTTATCCTTAAAACTTGCAGAACCTGTACCTTTATTAACATGCTTATTCTTTTAAAATTATTATTACCTAAATTTTATTATTAATTAAAATATTAGTCACAATATTTTAAAATAGAAAACATAATTATGTTGAATAATAGCGCAGGAAGACCCTGAATGTGTATAATTAATTTGAAGGCAGTTGGTATATTTTCTTATTGAGATTGTGACATTTTTTTTTTAACTTCGTTTAACCAATCAGAAAGCAATGTTGTTTGATTCAAAACAGACTAGGTAACCTTAACAATTTGTCAATATGGCCTTCTTACTCTTTCAATAAAGTTAAACATGTAACAACATCGCGTCGTTTGATTAATTTTTTCTATCTTTCACGATTTCCTTGTTTATAACTTTTGTTAAATTATTATATGCAGTCCTAACTGAATTCATTTATTTTTATTAAGCAATCAGTTGCTTGTCACTATTGAATTAGGAAATATTTCCACTGATCGAATGATTAATCGTTGACTAATCTTTGGTGGCTCACCCCTGGCTAATCAAATCTGTAAAATTTCATTAGTAATAATTTGAATGTTATTAATTTAGATTCATAGTGACTCAAATTCATACTTATTCAAGCTGATGATTATTCAAGGAAACTAATTTTCAGAAACTCTGCTGCTGGAGTGCAATTTTCTATGGAAAATAATTGTTTCAATAAAGTTAAGAGTGTTACACCATCGCGTTCTTCTATTAAAATTTAGTTTTTTTCGTATTTTCCATGTTTATAACTTTTTTCAACATTATATATATACAGTCCTAAATCATTTTTGTTTACCAAGTAATTTGTTTTCCGCTATTGAATTAGGAAATATCTCGACTTTCCGAATTAGTTATTCAGTCCTTCACTTTTCAATAATAGTAGATCTAAAATTGCACTAGTAATTTGTTAAAATTTTATTAATTTTGATTTAGAGAAGAAAAAAGATTCAGCACTAAAATATACTTCTCTGAGCACTCAATTTGCTTCATTCGCTTCGTGCCTGATTAGGAAAATAGATTTTGTTCATTTTTTTATTTCTTCACTTTTTAAAAATCTGTGGTACAAAATTAAACTTTTTACTTTTGTGACATTTTATTACTGCCTATTGTAATAAATCTAATTATTTTTACGTTCACTCCGATAATTATATATCAAGCTTAATGAAAAAAGTCATGTTTACTATTCCAGTACTAGTATTTTGTTCTTTGGATTTTTTTTGCTCTTTAGTTACTTTTTTAAAGGCTTTGAAATATTTGTTTATGCTTTGAAAACTTGTGATATTTTTCTCAAAAATTAATCCATAAAAATAAAAAACAATTTGAAATGTTACTTGGAATGTGAAAAAATATATTATTTTTTTGAAACCTTTCGAATTCCTTAAAAGCCTTCTCTTTTTTAAACCTTCAAAAATCGACTCATGTTTTGAAATCTTTTTAAATATTATTTGAAAATTAATTCCTAAATAACGAAAAAAAATCATTTTTAATTTTTCAAGGAATCTGAAGAATTTTTTCATCATCAAAGAATTTAAAAATCATTTAAAACACATTGAAGCTAATTTTTAATGTCATTAAAAATCTAAACTTCATTTACAATTTTTGTAAGTCTTATCAAATTTTTTCAATACTTCGAAAGATCTTTTATGATTCAAATTTTGCCTAAAATATTGTTTAAATTCTTAAAAATTGCTTTGTAATTTTCCAGCTTCTTCTAACACATTTTTTAGGAATGTTTTAAAATCTTGGTAAATATTTTCTCAAAATTAATGTTTGAAAGTAAAAAACCATGAAAAATTCTCCTAGGAATCTTGTGAGAGTTTTTAATTCTGTTAAAACTTTTAAAAAATCTAGATGGTATTTGGTTATTATTATTCAGAGAGAAAAACTAATTTTACACTATTGTGTGGTCAAAATGTTAAGATACAAGAAAATTGCAAAAAATGTATCGAAATATCAATTTCCATATTGTTCATGCGATAAAATTTTTTCTATTTTTGTTTTTCGAATTAAGGAGTATTGAGATCTTATAAAATAAATTACAAAATGAATATATAAAGTACATTTCCAGAAATGCTCAATTATATTGGTGAATAAATATGAAACAATTGTATTTGTTTTAAACAAATAAATAAGCAAAAATGCTTTCTCAAGGAATAACAAGACTCAGATATTATATTTTATTAAATTTTTGTTAAAATATATGCAAAAGGAATACTTAATTACTATGTATTATTTAATAAACAAGTTTACTTTTTAGCTGTCATTAAATATATAGGCTTTTGCGTCTTCATGGAATTTAGTAAAAACTACTTTTCAAAATCAAATATCATTAAGATAAGTTTAAAATGCAGACCTATAATTACTAAAAATTAAGGTAATTTTTAGTGAATTCACATCTTTTAATTGAAATTAGCCAGATGCACTGAGAAATAAATTGAGAATATTAATTACACCAAATTGATCCCCGGTTAAAGAACTGGATAATGTTCTACGTTCTTCAAATAAAAATGACTAAATTTTTATTTGATTCAAAAGTAAGAAGGAAATTTCCTTTACGTCAGTCTATATTTTCGTATCTTTCTAATAAATCACACAATCAGAAAGCTTTTTTCCAACTACCTGTAATGGGGAGAAAAAAAGTATCCAAGTCATTCTTGGAACATATATACAACAAATTTTTTAATAAGTTGGAAAATTCACAGGCGAGATGCAAAACAAATTATATAAGCAAAGTTCTGATGAGAACGTGCCCACTTATTAAGCAGATTTGTTCACTGTTAATGTT
>CAKNWW010348532.1:0-28004 GCA_932074435.1 Andricus kollari | reverse complement strand
CATCCATTCGATGGAATCATGTGTGGTCCCTCCCCCTTTTCCAACTCGGAATCATTCATTCGATCAATTAGTATAACCGCCATTTTGTTTTTAGGTCACGTCCTCGAATGGCAGCCATTTTGTTTTAGGCCACGCCCCCCAATGGCCGTCATTTTGGTTTTAGGCCACGCACCCTCGACCAATCGGGAGATGCCACACCCCCTCTCCTACCCCCACCCCTCCTTTTAGGCCACACCTCTCGACCAATCACAGCCCGCGCTATGGCCCAGGGTATCTACTGACGTTTTTATAATCTTAGAAATCTCCAACAGTTTAGAAATTTTGATCATTTTACCAATTTCAATCATTGTTGAAATTTTGAACATTTTAGAGATTTGAGAAATTTTGATAAGTTAAAATTTTTTGAACATTTTAGAAATGCTGAAAATTTTAGAAATTTGAATGATTTTATAAATTTGGAACATTTCATAAAATTCATAAATATTAGAAAACTTTGAAAATTTGAGAAAATTCGTGAAATTTTAGAAAATTGCACAATTTATGAAATTCCGAAATTTTAATAATTTTTATAATTTCAGAAATTTTGAACATTTTAGAAATTTTGAACATCTTAGAAATGTAAATATACGGAAATTTAGATAATACAAAAATTTTCAAAATTTTTGGAAAGTTTCGGTACCACAGTTTTCGCGGTGTCTGACACATCATATTATATTTAAGGACACGGCTGACCAATGCAGGCCACTACCACTTGATAAGGCGCCGTTCAACGCGTGATTAAGAATAATTTTCAGATTTAAAAATAATTTTTTTTTTTCAAAAAATTATCTTTTTAAGCATTTTGTTTCAAAAAATTTCTGTTTCCATAATTTTTTTCAACAAATTTTTGTTTCAAAAATTTGGTTTCAACAAATTTTTGTTTCAAAAGTTTTTTTTTCAAGAATTTTTTTTTACAAGTTCTTATAAACTTTTTTTTACCAATTTTTTTTTCAATAGTTTAATTTTCTAGCATTTTCATAACAAAAAGGTGATTTGTCTGCTGTTTATAATTCTACAAAACTTTCAACCCACAAAGATAAATTTTAAGCCAAAATTTAATTTTCAACCAAGTTGTTGAATTTTCTACAAAACTATTAAATTTGCAACCCAAAAAGATGAATTTTTGGAAAATCAGCAACAAAAGAAGTTACATTGTAGTTAAAAAAATGAATGCTGTAACAAAAATAAAAAAATGAATTTCCAACAAAATAGTTACATTTTCAACAAAAAAGATAAATTTTCAACTAAAATGATAAATCTTAAAAAAATGAACTTACACCAGAAGAGTAAAATCTAAAAGATGACTTTTTATTCCGAAAGATTAATTTTCTAAAAATGTAACCGTTTAATTTTTAACTAATGTGATAAATCCTAAAAAAATATGAATGTTGAGCAAAAAAGTTAATTTTCACCCGAATTGTTTAATCAATTTTGAATCAAATATAAATTTTCGACCAAAAGTATAATAATTACATTGTTATTTAAAAAAATTAATTTTCAACAAAAAAAACTAATTCTCAACAAAATAGTTATATTTTTAATCAAAGATATAAATTTTCAACTAAAATGATAAATCTTGAAAAAGTGAATTTTTGAAAAAAGCTTCATCCTAAAAGATAATTTTTTTAACCCTGAAGATTAATTTTATAAAAATAGAATAGTTAAATTTTCAACCTAGGAGGTGAATATTGAAAAATTTGCATTTTTAACAAACTTGTTCATTTTTTAAACCTATATTTGAATTTTCAATCCAGAAGATGAATTTTATGACCAAAAAGACAAATTTTTAACCAAATAGTTAAATTTTCAACCAAACACATAAACTTTCAACCAAGAAGATTAAATGTCTATGAAAAAAATAATATTTTTAGAAAATAAGAAATCGTTCAATTTTTCAGTTGAAAAAATTAATTTTCATTAAAAAATTACTAATTTTCAATCAAGCAAATGAATTTTCAACCAAGAAGATTAACTTTATTATTAATAAATGCCTTGAACAATTATGTTTGTTAACATTAATTAACTATTGCCTCACTCTAATTGGAAATTGGACAAAAAGTGAAAATTTTTTGAAAAAACTGCAATTTCTAGCATTAGTCAAAGAGACTGTTATTCACAATATTGATAAAATGTTTGAACAATTATTTTCGTTAACTTAAATTATCAATTCACTTGAATCGAAAAGTGGAAAAAGGTTTAAAATTTCAGAAAAAACTGCAGCTATCTAGTATTAATGTAGAAAAATATAGCTATAAACAACAGTAATTTGTTTAAACAGTTATTTTTGCTAAAAATTGAATTAAATATTAACTGACTTGAAGTGAAAAGTTGACAAAAAGTTAGAAATTTGAGAAAAAGCCGCAAATGTCTGGCATTAATATAGATGAAGATAGTTATAAATAATCAGAATTTTTTTAACAATCATTTTTGCTATATTTAACTAATCAACCTCTGATTTAGAAATGTTGCCTTCTAAATGTTTGAAGAAAGTTAAGAAAGAACAGAATTTTTCACAATATGTTTAAAGAAGTTTTTTTCAATTTTACAGCTTGTTTCTTGCGCAAAAGATACTTTACTCCCTCTCTGAATCAAAATTGTTAAAACTTAACTAAATACCAGTAAAATTTTAAAAATTTGATTAGGGAAAATTGGGGAACTCAAAATTAGTAAAAAACTACTAATTCGATTAGTCCAGATATTTCCTAACTCAATAGTGGAAAACGAATATCTTGGTAAATAAAAAATTAATTTAGAAATGTTGATAATAATTTTAAAAAGATTTAAATGCGGAAAACGTAAAAAAAAAGTTTAATGAAACGAGGCAATGGTGCAACATTTTTTATTCTATTGAAACAATGAGAAGGCCATATTAAGGAATTCTTAACACGACCTAGTTTGTTTAAATTTTCAAATTATTGCTTTATGATTGTTTGCACAAATTTTGATTTTGAACATTCTTTAAGATTGTACATTTCTTTATTTTTTTATATAAAATTTCAATTATTTAAGGAAACGCGGATTTATAAAAAAAAATATTGCCTAAAAGGCTATGAATAAATAATGGCTTTTCGAACGAGAAAATGTAACAAAAGTGAAAAGTTTTATCTTGTGTCAAGAATTAATAAAAAAAATTTGTTAAATCAATTCTTGTCATTAATCAATTCTTATAGTTTTTAGAAAATTCTGGATTAGAAAATCATTTTTTGGGTTGAAATCTTTCATTAAAAAATACACTTTTTTAATATTCATAATTTTAGTCAAAAATTCAACTACTTGGTTGAAAATGTAACTATTTTGTTGACAATTCATTTTTTTATTATTGAGAATTAATTGTTTTAACGAACAATATAACTATTCCATTTTTTGTTGAAAATGGATATTTTTTATTGAAAATTGATCTTTCCTAGTTGAAAATTTAAGTATTTTAATAAAAATTCGTCTTTTGTGGTCATAAATTAATCTTTTTGGTTGAAAATTCATTCTTCTTGTTTAAAAATGCAACTGATTGACTCTAAATTAATCTGGTTTTGTTGAGGATTCAAAAATGTAGTAGAAAACGAAACTAGTTAGTTGAAAATTAATTTTGTTGTTACAAATTCATTTTTGGGTTTAAATTGAACTATTTGGTCTAAAATTGAACAATTTTTGTAAAAAGTAAACTTTTTGGACAAAAAAGACCTTTTTTGTTAAAAAATAATATTTCCAGGCTAAAAATTTTACCGCTTGGTAGATAATTCTGTTTTTTTGTATGAACATTCATTTTCTTGGATGAAAATTTAAATATTCCATTTTTTAGAAAAGTCTGGGTTAGAAAATCATCTTTTGGGTTGAAATCTTTTGTTAAAAAATTAATTTTTTTAATATTCATCATTTTAGTAAAAATATCAACTATTTGGTTGTAAATGTAACTATTTTGTTGAAAATTCATTTTTTTTATGGAGAATTAATTTTTTCAACGAACGATATAACTTTTACACTTTCAGTTGAAATGTTATATTTTTAATTGAAAATTGATATTTTCTGGTTGGAAATTCATTTATTTTGATAAAAAATTAATCTTTTTTGGTCGAAAATTAAACCAGTCCATTGAAAAATAGCGTTTTTGTTAAAATTTAATATTTCTGGTTTGAGTTTAACTATTTGTTGCCAATTCGGGTTTTCTGGTAATACAATAATCCTCTTGCTGAAAAATTAATTTCTTTGGCTGAAAATTCATCTCCTTAGTTGAAAATTTAACAATTCCATTTTTATAAAATTAATCCTCTGGGTTAAATAATCATCTTTTGGGTTGAACTCTTTTGTTGAAAATTAATTTTTTTGCTGATTTATCATTTAAGTTAAAAATACAGCTCTATTGTTGCAAGAGTTTACTACATTGTTAAAAACTCGTTTTTTTGTTGAAATGTAGTTTTTTGAACTAACAATGGAACTATTTCACATTTACTTGAAAATCGATTTTTTTTAAGTTAATCTTTTCTAGACAAAAGTTTATGTATTTTGTTACAAATTTGTCTTTTTTGGTCAAAAATTAATCTTTTTGGTTGAAAATTAACTTTTTTGTGAAAAATTCATATTTACGGGTTACATTTAACTGCTTGGTCAGAAATTAAACAATTTTTGAGAAAATTTAACTTTTTGGTAGAGTTTTTTGGTAGAAATAAATATTCTTGCTGAGTTGTTTTAAGAATCGTCTCCTTCGTTGAAAAATTAACTATTCCATTTTTAGATTCTTTTTTTTTTGGTAAAAATTTATTATTTTGTAGCAAATGTATCTATTTCCTTTTTGGTTAAAAATTTATGTTTTTGTATTTAGACATTCAACTACTTGTTTGAAAATTGTTTTTTTTTTCTGTAGAAAATTAATTTTCTCGGTTGAAAATTCATGTTTTGGGTTAATATTCAAAAATTCGGTTAAGCACTAATCGTCTTCGTAGAAAATTCAACAATTTGGTAAAATAATTTTTTTGGTTGAGAATCCAACTTTTTTGGCAATAATTAGTTTTTTTTGGGGTTAAAAATTTAATTACTTTGGTTAAAAATGTAATTATTTGGTTGCAAATTCATGTATGTTGTTGAATATTTTTCTTTTTCAGTAGAAAAATATTCTGTTAAGTTAAAAATTTATGGTTTTGGTTGCAAATCAAACTATTTGGTTTAAAATTAATTTATTTCGTTAAAAACTAAACATTTTTGAAAAAGGTATTTTTTCTGATAGAAAAGTCCATTGTTTTGTTGGATATTCATCTTTTTGGTTGACTTTGACTGTTTTTTATATTGCATTAAAATCTGCTTCGTTTGAAATATCAAATATGACATTTTTCGTTGAGGATTCATTTTATTTGGATAAAAATTAATCTACTTTGTAGAAAAATGCAGAAATTTTCTTTAAAACTCATCTTTAGTTGATGATTCATTCTTTTATTCGAAAATTTAACTTTCTTGTTTAAAAATCGTTGTTTTGTTTGGTTCAAAATAATTTTTTTTAAAGATTTACCAATTTGGTCAAAAATTAAAATATTTTTATGAAAATTGAACCTTTTTTTAGAAAAGAAATTTTTTGTTAAAAATTATATTTCCGGGTTCAAAATTCATCCGTTTTGTAGAGAATTTGTCCTTATGGTCTTGAAAATCAACAATTTTTGAAAAAATCTATGTATTTTGTTCAGAATTCATGTTTTTGGGTATAAAATTAATTTTCCTGCTAGAAAATTAATCTTTTTGCTTCAAAATTTAACTATTGGGGTTCAAAATTTAATTACTTTGGTGGAAAATTCAACGATTTGGTTGACAATTAATTTTTTTTAAATAATGTGGGTTTCGGGTTGAAAATTCAACTGTTTAATTGAAAACGAATCTACTTTGCTAAAAGTGAAACAGTTTTGAAAATTTTCTTTTCCTTGTTGACGATTCTTCATTTTAGTTGATAATTTATCCATTTGGTAGAAAATTAAACTTTTTTGTTTAAAATCGTTATTTTTTTGTTAAAAATTCATATTTTTGGTTTAGATTTAACTATTTGATCAAATATTCAAATGATTTTATGCAAATTTTACTTTTTTGTAAAAAATTAACTTTTTTTTTAAAAATTCAACTTTTTTCATTAAAATTCAACAATTTTTATGAAAATTTAACTTTCTGGTTAAAAAATCATAACAATTTTGTTGAAAATTTCTTTTTTTTGTTGAGAATCAATTTTTTAAATAACAGTGTAACTATTCTATTTTTTCAGTAACAAAAATAAGATAATGCAAATACGTAAGTCCCAATACCAATGTATATTATGAATTGTAAGCTGAGAATAAAATTCAATGCAAAATAAGAAACAAATATTAAAGTAATCAAAATTAATAAAATTTTTATTTTATTTTGCAATATATGTATAATAATAATATATACATTTGATATAAAAGTGTTGAATATAATGTAGAAAAGTTCATATTTTGGACAAAATCGAGTGGAAAGCACGATATACGTGATGAGAATGTGTTCGTTAAAGCCGAAGGAGCTTCAACAAAAGCGAATTCACAATCACCAAATTACAGTTGACGATGATTTTACCTTTAATTTCAAAAAGTACGCTAACCAATAAATGCTCTAATTGTTCAACAAATGGTTAGAAAAAAAAAAAGGCCTTAGGGATATATTGAAGAGGAATGCTTTGGTATTGCCCATTTCTCAATCCGACAGTTACTTTGCTTATAACATTTGCAGAGCTATAAAAAATAATGTAATTATTAAAAAAATTCTTTAGACAAAATAACAAAAAACCGCATCTTCATAATTCGGAGACGAATCTAGGGGTGTTTTCAGTTTTCCGACAAGACTCTTAGTTTAAAAAAAAATTAATTACATAAGTTTCAAGTCCATATCTGTGGCAAACTTTAGAATTAGAATTAATTAGAATAAATTGACATGCCAGCTTGGTTACCAGCGATAAAAAAAAGATCTAAAAAATGTGTTCTGTACAGAGTTTTTAAATGTTCTTGAGTTTCAATTTTATTTTACATTCCTGGTGGTCAGAAAAATCTTCTCCATTTTTTTCGGATTTCCGTCAATCATTTCTCTACAAAATAATTCCTGACTAATTCACCCCTGTTTTCGGAAAAGTTTTCAACGGGTTTGAAAATCGGAATAGAATTTTTGGGGGTACTTGAGAATTTTCCAGTGATAAAAATGTATTACAAAAAAAATTGCCAAAGATAAGGAGTCAAAATTGGAAATACAACCAATTTTTAAAATGTTGAATTTGGTATTTAGTGAAATTATGTTTATAACTTGTGGTTTAAAGATTTTTCTGATCATGTGTGGACTTGTTAAATATAGTAATACACTAGAAAAAAATCCAGAAGACCTAGGAGTCGAAATGAGATTTACAGTCATTTTTAAAATTTGGTATTTGACGTAATAAATTTGTTCACTTGTGATTTTAGAATTTTGGTCTATGTTTGGAGCTTTTAGGCTCAGAAATACAATGGAAAAAAAACGCGCAGCACCCTTGAGTCGAAATTACAATTACAGAACTTTTTAAATATTTGGAATTTGTTATTTAATAGAATTATCTTATTCACTTGTGATTTTATAATTTTCTTGAGCATGTCTGGAATTTGTAAGCATAGAAATACACTAGAAAAAAATCGACAAGGCCCAGGAATAAAGAAAATAATTAAAAAACGAGTGTAATTCTTATTTCTACTAGTGGTTCTTGTGAATTTTTTTCTAGTTTATTTCTAAGCCCAAATACAATATTTTTACATTCTAATTAGAAAGGGTATTAGTTTTGTGTAAAATTTGACCCCCCCCCCCCCCGTTTTTGTCAAATGTCAACGTTTTGAGAACTTCTGAACCCAAAAAACAGGTTTTGGCGAATGTGTCTGTCTGGCTGTATGTATGTGGGTATGTGGGTATATGGGTATGTAGATTTTTATTTTTTTAGCACGATAACTTTCGAAAGAATTGTCAGATTGGATTGGGCTTTGGTATAATCCTTAAGTGTCCTAAAATGAAGGTCAAGTTCGTTAGCCAGCCATTTTATTCACAAACCTATTACATTTTTTTCCGAAAACAGGGGCGAAGTAAATAGGAATTATTTTTCAGAAAAATAATTTATTTTAAATCTTCGAAAAATTGAAAAGATTTTTCTGAAATTCAGTCCAAAAGTATTTCTTTTTGACCTACCCGACTGGGAAATTGGAGAAGAATTTTATTATTTACCGAGCTTACCGTAAAAAGTAATGAATAGAAATTGAATGGGTTCGGATTTATTACGAATCTCACAAATTCCAGTAAGATTGAAGATGATTTGAAAAGGTAGGTATAATTTCGTCTCCATTGTGCCCCAGAAATTTAGAGACTTTTAAAAAGACAGATGCACTACCTGAGATGGCAATGTAGCCTTCACCCCGGAACCTTCCTCCCTCACCATAAACTGCAACAGAAATCATGCACGTTCCAAAATGAAAGACAACAGCCCTATTGGGTATCTATTGTTTCGTGCAAGTCCAGTTCTAGCAATATAGTCTGTTTCAAACTTTCCTCACTTCGAAGGCTTATACTTTGAATCACAAAAATGGCACATTACTGATCGCGTAATCATAATTAGGAAGTAAATTTACAATTAAAAAATTAAATAACGATGAAAAACTAAAAGAAGGAAACTCTTACCGTTGAAACTTTTTTTAAACTAAATTAATATTTAAAAATAAATGAAGGTCAAAGTCATTGTTAAAAGATAAGGTAAATTTTTCTTACAATAGAATTGACAAAATGGTAAAGAAAAACATGAAAAAGTATTGAGACATAGTTTGCAATCTTAAAAATACATGAACAGGGATGAGAGTGGATCAGCGCTTTGAAACCAAGCAACTCAGTATATTAAAATCTAAAATTATTATATTTAAAACTGACTATCAAGGCTTATAATATGAAACTTTGCAATATTAAAAGATTTGACAGTGAAACTAAATTAACATTTTTAATATTTGTGTAATATTGTATTATTATTTTAGTTGGCCGAATTCATTTGTTTTATAGATGGGAGTATTTGAAGTTTTAAAACCTCAGATAAGTGCTAGAAAGTTGCGGTTTTTTCTGCAATGGTTAACTTTGCTTTGCCTTCTTGGTTATGAACAAATACTATATAAACATTAGAGAGAAGCATATTTCAAACAACCTTTTCTCTTTCCCCGTCTTCTTTTCCTGGGGGGGGGGGGCTGATATCAAAATATGTTCAATTCCAAATTTTTCTGCTACGCTCTGCAATTAACTTCTTTTAATTTAAAACAAAACTTGTACAATAAAGACTACAATAAAATAAACTTTCTAGCATTACTCTAAGAGAAGATAGTTATAAACAATAATGAATTGTTTAAATAAGCATGTTTTTGAATTTGCAATGATTATTGCCTCACTAAGTGCAAAGTGGACAAAAAGTTTAAGAGTTCAGAAAAAACCGCAACTTTTTAACACTTATCTGAGAGAAGACAGTTATAAAAAATTAACAATTTTTTGAACAATTATGTTTGTTAACTTGCAATATTTACTAATTCACTGAGTAAAACCGCAACTATATTGCATTAATAAGGAAGAAGATAGTTATAAACAATAATAATAAGTTTAAATAATTTATTGTGCTAAATTAAATGAATTAATAACTCGCCCTATGTGAAAAGTATGCAAATAGTTGTAAATTTTAGAAAAAATGCAACTTTCTAGCATTACGCAAATTGAATATTATCAAGAATATTAACTTGTTTAAACAAATAATTTGATTAACTTTAATTATTTATTCAACTCAGTTTAATTGAAAATTGAACACAAAGTGGAAAATTACAAAAAAGCTGCAATTTTCTAGCATTGTTCTAATAGAATATTATTAACAATAATAATAATAAATTGATCAAATAGTTATGTTCGTTATGCAATACAGTTACAGTTATGTATTAGACACAATTAGCATTTAAAAATGCCAAAAACATCATAATTAGAGCTAAAAACTTGCAAAACCCCTTTTTTCTCTTATGGGTTTTTTTTGGGACCCTATAAAACAGACTTAGGTAGGTGATCCTTGATGAGTAACATTTGATTCGTATTCTATGGCCATTTGTGAAGAGAAGTGTTGAGTTTCAACTCGATTCAGCTAATATTGACGATTATGAATAAAATGTACAAAAACGTCTTTTTTCCTTATGGGAAATACGTGTTTAACTTCATTGGCTTGCGCCACCTCTAAATATGATTTTATTTCAAAACCGATCGAGAAATAAAAGTTTTTTGACCACCCTCAATTGTATATTGTCACCGAGGAGACGTGTTTTCTCCAAGGAAAGAGCCCCCCCCCCCCCTTCCGGGGGTGATATTAAAATATTTGCAGTCATTTAAAGACCTAGTCCTCCCACCTGCTCCAAATCATTTCAATCTTTGTTTTTTGTATCTTGTTTAAGATAGCTTTTTTGTTTAAATTAATTTTTTTTTTAACATCGGGAAAAGAGCGAAAATAATTCACTTGAAACAACACAATACTATTTAAAAAATTATGCTTGTTGAGGTTCACTTATTGTTTGTTCACAATTAAAAAGCTAAAGCAAAACTAAACATTTCAGAAAAACGCAACTTTCTAGCATAATAAAGTCTTGTTTATTAAGAGTATGTTTGTTGACTTGCATCAATACCTTACTAAGTGTAAAGTAGAAAAAAGTGATAATTTCAGAAGAAAACCGCAACTATCTGGCATAAATATAGATGAAGATAGTTATAAACAACAATACTTTTTTTAAACAATCATTTTTCTTCAACGTAAATAATTATTAGGTCACCCCAGGTGAAAAATAGAAAAATAGTTTAGAATTTCAGAAAAAACCGCAACTTTCTACCATTAAGCAAAGAGAATATTATTAGCAATAATAGTAAATTGTTCGAACAATAATTTTTGTGAACTTGAATTCATTATGACTTCACTTTAACTACAAATTGGGCGAAAAGTCAACAATTTCAGAAAAAACCGCAACTTTCTATCACTTATCTATGCAAAGATAGCTATAATAACAATAATAATTTGTTTAAACAATTTTTTTTAATGAATTAAATTAAACATTAACTCAATTCAAGTGAAAAGTGGACAAAAAGTTGCAAATTTTAGAAAAAAAACCGCAATTTCTAACATTATTGAAAGAGAATATTTTTAACAATGATAAGAAATTTGTTAAACAATTATTTTTGTTAACAAAAATAAGGTAATACCTCGCTCTAATGGAAAATAAGACAAAAAGTGCAACTTTTTTTGAAAAACGGGGACTTTCTAACTTTATTCTAAGAAAAAATTGCTAAAATCAATAATACATTGTTTGGACAATTTATTTAAACATCTAATCATCAGTCTAAAGTAGTATTTTATGTATCAGAACCAATCTGCATTTTAGACACGTGTTTCATTATACTTTCTTCTAAACTAAATATTTTTACCTATATGCAATATTAAATCAAGGTAATTATGTCTTAGTCCCCTCTAAACTCAATTCCGGGATCCGCACTAATGATATTTCGAATTAGCTTGATTCTCAAATTATGCCTTGAGTGTCAAATCACATAGATAGCTGGGAGATATGGATGGAGGTAAGAATCCTACCTCCCAAACATGGCAACACCGCTTGAGGTGAGTACGTATAGAGTCTAACGCGCTTCCTTATATATAGAGGAGGTCACTTCGTACCTCCAGTACCACAAATATATATATATTTTCAGAATGAAAAATTGTTACCCCTCTTTTGAGAAATCTGCTCAGAAGGTCCCCCTTTACGTATGTATGCATATAAAATTTAAATATATTCACGGGAAATAGAGGAGGCGACAACGTAGAGTCTACTACACGGAGATGACAACGTACAGTCTATATATATATATATATATATATACCTCTCATAGACTTATCATCTGTCTGTTGGAAAGCTTGAAGGTGCATCCATACATAGTGAGATGCATAGAGAGATTAATGCCTCTTTGGAAAACTAGATTTACTATCTCATCTGGAAATTATCGTGTGACAACAAACAACGTCACCTTCCAGAGGGGCGTCTTTCAGGGCGATACCATGAGCCCTTTGCTTTTTTGCATCACACTTCTGCCTCTATCTCTCGCACTACGTAATTCTTCTGGATACCTCTGTGGCGACACTAACCAGGGCGAGCCTAAGGTCACTCATGTATTTTATATGGATGACCTGAAGCTCTATGCCTCTGGTAGACGCAAACTTCAAACGGCCATAAATATCGTCGCGAAGTACACAGGAGAGATTGGGATGGACTTTGGATTGGATAAATGTGCCAAAATTCATCTGAAGGACGGAAAGATTGTTGGTGTTCCCGGGGACCCTGAGCTTGTGGATATAGGTGTTATCAGACATCTTAACACTGGAGAGACATATACATACCTGGGCGTGCCTCAAAGCCGCATTCAGGACGTAACATCAGTGAAGGAGTCTCTCCGAAGCAAATACAAGCATCTTCTACGACAGATTTGGTCTTCCAATCTGTCAGCGTTGAACAAGATATCTGCGACTAACATGCTTGCCGTCCCGGTTCTACTCTACTCGTTTGGGGTGGTTCAATGGACGAAGAACGAACTTAAGGCCCTTGATGTCACCACACGTAGGATCATGCATATGCATAAAAGCTTGCATATCAATTCGTCAGTTCCGCGATTATACATTTCACGCCGTCAAGGCGGACGCGGACTTCTGAATCTCCAGTGTCTTCATAACCGAATTGTTCTGAGTACAGCTTATATTGTAGCCAATGGCAGAGATCCTCTCCTAAAAATGGTCAGGAACCACGAGATGATTGGCAAAGGAGCGTTCCTTTACAAAGCCGCGGAGCAAGCGGCCGAGACCCTTGGCCTGAATTTTAACATCAGAAGTGAGGAAAGTGCATTACTCCATCTAGATGCTTCACTTCTGAAAGCCGAAGTAAAGAAAGCAGAAGTTCCAAAATTCCATCAAGAGCTACTCCACAAGAAAATGCACGGAAATTTTCACAGAAATGTAGAAAAACAGTCCTTGTCGAAGGAGCAAACTTTTGCTTTCCTCAGATCATCAGGGCTTAATTCAGGTACAGAGGGTTTCATTTTCGCATGCCAGGACGGTGTCATTTCCACCTTAGCATACCGTGACCGCATTTTATGTCAAGAAGTTCCGAGCGATAGGTGCAGAGCATGTCATGCACACGCTGAGTACCTGGAACACATTCTATCGGGGTGTCCCACCCACGCAGGAACAACGTACATCTACAGACATAATGCAGCCCTAAGAGTCCTTTATTACCATCTTTGTCGCTCTTACGGTGTTGGCCGCGACCCTGCCCTGCCGAACGCTCCAAGAGAAATAGAGTCAATTGTCCGAAATGAGAAGTGCCAAATTTTCTGGAACTACGATTTTCGGACAGTAGTCTCCGTTGCACACTCGAGGCCTGACATTGTTCTTCAAGATTTCGAGAAACGAACTATATTCGTGATCGAATTCTCGGCCCCGTCCGAATATAACATCACTTCCAAGGAGAAAGAAAAGGAGGAGAGGTATCAAGACCTTAAAAGGGAGCTGCGAAGACTGTACCCAAAATATTCGGTACAAGTAATTGTCCTTGTGATAGGTGCTCTCGGAGGTGCGAAACTATCACTGGTTCGTAACCTTAAAGCCATTCCCGTGTGCCAAAAATATGCCAAGGCACTTGCGAAATGGATGCAGAAAGCTGTCATCCTTGGGTCGCTTCGTGTTCTCAAAACACATGAGGGTTTCGCCGGCCTGTCGTTGTGATTTCATCGTGTCCTGTGACCACTCATCTCACGGTTGTGAGACGTGGCCGTGAATGGGATTTACCGCGGTCCTACTGGGGGCCGCTGCCATTTTTTGGATGGCAGTGGCTCCCAGTGAGACCCTGCGGTGGTTGTTTAACCTTATTTTTTTAATTATATATATATACATATAAATAAATATATATATATATATATATATATTTGCAGGAAAAACAAATAAAAAAAATAGTTTAAATATTTGCCAAATAGCGTTAAAAAAATTCACTACACTCAACATTCATTAATTGTGTCATTAATTTCAGAAAATAATAACTTTTTACGATTTTGGGGCGAAACAATCTTTAAACAAGTGAAAATTGCCTAAATAATTTACAAATATCTTCAAATTTATTTTAAACAACGATTAATTAGTTATTAAATACTTTAAATTGTCACTTATCGAATTAAAATAATTCATATTGAAAAAGTTCCAAAAACTACAGGTCCATGAAGCTAGCACCTCCACAATCAAAATTCCCAAATTTCTTTGTATCAGAATTTTGGGCTTTTTTTGGGCTCTTGAACGCGCTAACAACCAATTCCCAAGAACCACCCCTACTGAAAATAAAACTACCCCCTATGTACAAACTCTAACTCGGAAAAAACGAAGTACACCAGAATTGCGGGCTTATTATGGGCTCTTGAATGCATGAAAAAATTCAAAAAACCACCCCCAAGGTAAAAAAACATCCCCTTGCAAAAAATAAAATCTGCAAAAACAAAGTGCATACGAATTTTGGGCTTATCGTGAACTATCGAATGCACCGAACAAATTTTTCCAAAACCACCCCTATGTACAAAAAAACCAACCTCTTAGTAAAAACTCAAACCTGGAAAATGCAAACAAGAAAGTAGTGTTGGACGTTCCGTGGGCTCTTCAACGCTTGAATTTTTTTTTGTGCAAAAACTACCCCTACATCTAAAAAATCAAACCGAGCGCCAAACTTCAGAAACTTATTGTTTTTGATATTTTTCAGGAGCCCAATAATCAGAGACTCTATTTACACTGTAAAATTTCCAAAAAGATTATTTTTTGACCAAGTCATGTATGCGTTGTGCTAAGGGGTTGATTTTTAATGTTAAGGGTCGGAGCCCTAAAATCGGAGTGGGGATTTTCTAGGAGCCCATAAATCAGAGACTCTATCTACACTATAAAATTTCCAAAAAGATTATTTTTTAAGAAAGTCACATCTGCGAGGTACCAAGGGGTTGATGTGTAATGTTAAGGGTTGGAGCCCTAATTTCGGAGTGGATATTTTCGAGGAGCCCAAACATCAGAGACTCTATCTACACTATAAAATTTCCAAAAAGATCATTTTTTGACAAAGTCATATATGCGTTGTGCTAAGGGGTTGATTTTTAATTTTAAGGGTTGGAGCCCTAAAATCGGAGTGGGTATCTTTGAGGAGCCTAAAAATCAAAAACTCTATTTACACTATAAAATATCCAAAAAGATTATTTTTTATGAAAGACACATCTGCGAGGTACAAAGGGGTTGAATTTTAACATTAAGGGTTGGAGCCCAAAAATCGGGGTTGGTATTTTTGAGAAGCCCAAAAATCAGAGACTCTATTTACACTGTAAAATTTTAAAGAAGGTTATTTTTTGACAAAGTGATATGTACGTGGTGTCAAGGGGTTGTATTTTAACGCTAAGTGTTGGAGCTAAAAATCGGGGTTGGTATTTTTGAGGAGCCCAAAAAACAGAGACTCTATTTACCGTGTAAAATTCTCAAAAAGATTATTATTTTTATGGCTCTAACCCTTAACAGTAAGGTTTTTTTGTACATAGGGGTGGTTTTGGAAAAATTTGTTTGGTGCATTCGATAGCTCACAATAAGCCAAAAATTCGTATGTTCTTTGTTTTTTGCAGATTTTATTTTTTGCAAGGGGGTGTTTTTTTACTTTGGGGGTGGTTTTTAACTTTTTTTTTGCGTGCATTCAAGAGCCCAAAATAAGCCAAAAATTCTTCTGTACTTCGTTTTTTCCGAGTTTGAGTTTGTACATAGGGGGTAGTTTTATTTTCAGCAGGGGTGGTTTTTGGAAATTAATTGTTAGCGCGCTCAAGAGCCCAAAAAAGCCCAAAATTCTGTGGTGTTTGATTTTTAATTTTTCTAAATTTTTATATAGTGGAGGTGCTGGCTTGTTTCAAGTCAGCACCTCCACTCCAAATTTCAATTTTCAAAAAAAGTAGTGGAGCCCAAAAATCGGCAATACAGCCCAAAAAAAGCCCAAAAAAAAACCCAAAATTCTGATACAAAGAAATTTGGGAATTTCGATTGTGGAGGTGCTAGCTTGATGGACCTAAAAAATACCGTTCTTAGCATGAATTTTACATAAAACTGAAATTTTTTATTTTTAGGGCATTTTCCAGGCACAATGCAAGGGGGCTAGGGCATGATACTTTTTAACCTTTTACTCATAAGAAAATAATTTAAAAAATCTGTATAGGCAAAACCTTCATCTGCAACATGTCCTTCATCCCATAGCTGTAGGATTTTTTTCTACTAATATTTTCAATATAATCTGTTCAAAAATGCAGGTATCTATACTTTTTTAGAAAGGCACTACATGTAGAAGTACAGTACCAGGAATGTAACAATTGTAAAAACTCCGAAGATTATCAATTACATTCTCATCAAACTTTCAAGTGTTTTGTGTACAACATATTCGCAAATTATCCACATAGAAAATACTGGAATCACAGTGTTTCTATCAAAATTTCTTGCACAACTGGTATACCTGCCGCATTTTTTGATGAAACTTCACTCTACTTCACCTCTGTCTTATGAAGGCTGTTATAATTTACCTCTGAAGTTGTTGCTCTTTGGTAAAAAACTATTTAGAAAAGGTCTTTTCACTAACTCTCAGTCGAGAAATCAAAGATATTCTAATTTTAGTTCAAGATTAATTTATTTATATGGCTAAAGAGAAAATAATGTCATAAATGTACGAATATACAATACTGAAGCATGGCCATAATCTCAGATTGTGGGACTGTGGAGTAGGACCTCATCGAAATTGTGAAGCCCATTTCAATTGTTTTACGATATACACCAGCTCCTCCCTTCTCCTAGTTTCTGGAGCCATCTGTAAACTAGTCGTCCCCATAGTGGACAGGTGTGCTTCGCCGCTAACCCAATCGTCCTTCGTGGATAAGCTAACACGATACTTCTTGTCAAAGAGATAGCGGGTGGACGTTTTGTCTTTGACCATGCGCAAGGTCGGCATACTCGCGATGTCGGTTGGGATCTACGCTGCCATCGAGATCCTTCCGCCTTTTACCATAATTAATCTCCAGGCCGCCTTCGCAGCCACGGCCTTGATGATGAGATGGAGGGACTGCGACCCTGTTAGTGCCCCCAATGCCATTGTGCGTGTCGATTTCGAGGCAATAGTGACGCCTTTTAGAATCAGTCCCCTGATTCTTTCCAGTCGCGACTTCACAGTGGACAGTTCGACCCTGCTCCACCAGACCACCGCCGCATAGGTTAGCCTGGGTCGCAGGATCGCTGTGTAGATCCACATAAATATCACCGGCTTGAAGCCCCAGCTTTACCCTATGGCTCTTCTACAGAGCCATAGAGTTGCTACTAGCTTTTTTCACTTATTTTCCAGGTGCTCGTTCCATGACAGATTCTTATCTAGGATGACTCCTAGATATTTAGCTCGTTCTTTGATTTCTAGTTTTTGTCCTACCAATTTCAGTGTACTCGTAGTTTCCCACTTATACCGTCGGGTGAATACAACCGCATCTGTCTTACTCGGATTCACCGACAATCTAGACGTCTTGAACTAAGAATCCACTATCCCAAGTGCTTGCTGCATTACTCCGAAGAGCGCATCCGGATGCTGGACGCGCGCGATAACCAGTATATCGTCCGCGTAGCCTATAACGTAGTAGCCCTGACTCGAGAGCAGATGAAGCAGTTCATCCACTACCAAGCCCCATAGCAGGGGCAATAAAACGCCTCCCTGTGGACATCCTGAGTCAACGGCACCACATAAAGTGGTATCACCCTTCGCCGTTGCTAGTTTCCTGTTGGCCAACATTTGGCAGGTCCATTCCACGACTACAGTAGGCACACCACGTCTCCACCACGCCGCCTCGGTCGAGTAACCAGCCTATGGGCGTGTTGTTCCTGATGAAGTGGCCTACTCGATAAGACCTTTTCACGCATATATCTATCCTCAAGCCTTTCTACTGTTTTTTAGTAGAAAAGATGTGAGGCTGTTGGGACGAAAATCCTTGGAGCAAGTATAACCGTTCCTGCCTGCTTTCGGAATAAATACTACTCTCGTGCCTCTCCGTGCCGTTGGAACATATCCCAGCGTCAGACTAGCCCTAGCAAGTCTCATAAGTGGCCTTATGATAATCTCTCCAGCCATCTGCAAGAAGACCGGATATATGCCATCCGGTCAGGAGACTTGTAAGGACTGAAAGATTTCAGGGCCCAACTGACCCTGAAGGGAGCAACAATCTCGTTGGCTAGCCTCCGTTTCGGACCCAGCTGGGCTACAGGCGGCTTTGGTTGCCTCTGAGGTGTCGCCTCCATTTCTTCAGACCTTTTGAAGCCAGGAAAATGTGCCTTGATCAGGTGAGCCAAGATCGCCTCGGTTGACGCTGAGTATTCCACGTCGGGCATTTTAGGGTGCCAAGAATATCATCCGGGTTTCGAGAGAGCAGCTTGTGCATTCTAGCTGCTTCTGCACCTTTCTCGATGTCTGTGCAAAAGTTTTTCCAGCTTTCTTGCTTCGCCCAACGTATTTCATCCCTGTATTCATCCCTCTTCGTCGTAAATAAGGTACATATTTTATCCGTTTTGCCAGTACTGGCACATCTAAACCTCTCTCTGGTTTCCCTGCGAAAATCTTGGAGTTTCCTGTTCCACCTGTGTGTCTTCCCAGCCTTTCGGAATCTTGTGGACTGACAATTAATTTCATAAGTAGATTTGATGGCCTCCGTGGAAATATTGGCTGCCATCTCCAGGGTATCCACGTCTGTAGTTGGCCTGGACACCTCCGAGACTGCACTCCTCAGTTCCTTGAAAAACTGGTTCCAGCCCGTTCTTCTTGGATTTATGGCCCACTTAGAGCCTGCGGATACAAAGGATTCCAACTCGAACTCTATCTGTGCATGATCTGAGAAAGTGGGTTTGTCTGAGACACACACTGGTGTACGTACCTCCACTGGTGGATTCGTATCGCTGTCATATGGGAGGTAGGTCGATCCCATTACTAGCTCTCCTATCCCTTTAAGATCTGTGGCTATCATCATCAGGTCTCTCGAGCTTAGCTCTAGCAGCGGGACAACGTTGATTCTCTTCTCCGGTATGCAGGCCCTTGGGTTGGCCTTCGGACAGGTAAGACCATACGGTACCCAGCAGACGGCAATATGTATATGCTCGAATATTCCTTCATCAATGATTAGATTTTAGTTTCATAGGAGGTAGTTTCATCAAAAAATGCCAAAGGTGTATCAGTTGTGCAAGAAATTTTGATAGAAACACTGTGATTCCGGTATTTTCTGTGGGTGCCCCTGAAAGGTGGCAACCCACTTTCACAACCCACCGCCATGGTCGACGTATGCCTTAAGCTACCAAAAGTCAAGTGGTGGACCGATCCCGGCCCATAGAAGTCACCGAAAGGGACGATTTGTTAAGTATTTGAGATCTACCACTGTTTGGTAGGCAACCCGCTATACCGCCGCTCTCCCGGTGTTGCAACCTTGTTTCCAATTTCAGAAAAGTAAGCTGGGGTTATATACTACAAATGTGCCAAGTCTGAATGCTCTAGAATAAAATGCAAGGTTTTTCGCAATATCGTCCATTAACCGCCGTACTATTATTTTAAATCTTGATTCATCTCGATATAGATAGACAAGTAATCCACGTGAATTTTTTCTATTTTCTCCGGACATTTTTTTGACTTTAGGAACAGTTGGAAGTTGACCTTCAAAATCTGGGCATTGTAAACAGTCTTTTTCTCCGGTTTTGTTGTTCTGACAACAACAACAAGTTTTTCACTGAAATACGAGAAACGTCGAGACTTTCTATCCCGATATTAATATGATGGAATTTACTGTTAATGCAGACGAAGCGAATAGAGACGCCAAAGATGCGGAGGATCAAATTAGATCTATACTTGAAAACGATTGGTCTGAAAAGATGTCAGCGGATAGCGTTGCAAAGGTAATGAAGTTGGTCGGAAGCCTCACAAGGACGGTTACGTACATGGCTGTAAAGAATGCATACCTAGCTGGTAAGGTGGAGTGGATAAAGAGTGAAAGACAGAGTATCAGCCGGAAGCTATCACGAGGATGCCTAAAAAGGTTCCGCAACTCTCCCAGACTGCGTTAATCAAACCACCAGAGGCAAATAAATCCGAGACAAGCGAGGAGGCTAAAAATAAAATAATGGGTCTCGTTGACCCAGGGACTAGCAAACTAAAAATTAAAGGATCGAGGCTGAGAAAAGATGGAGTAATCGTCATCGATATCGACAATTAAAATTTGAAGGACGAAAGACACACCATCACAAGATCAGATTCTCTGAACCCGAAACTGGTGATTTTTAATGTACCTCATGAGAAGTAGGAGTTGGAATTTTGTCTGAATATGTGTTCAAGTAGAGAAGCGCTTCATATAAACTTATCACATAAGTGCGTATTTCAGGTTTTCACACGGAATAGACCCGTATATCGTGCGATAAGAGAAATCCTCAAAGCGTTGAAAGCTAAAAAAGTCATCCTGGCATTTTTTGCTAATGCAGAATCTCCACTGTGGTTTTCGAACTGTTTAAATGATAGAGGCAGGAAATTAAAGGACTTCATCATTGAGATGGGTAACGAGCAAAGTAGATTCTTCACTTTCTCGGGTTTAAAAGGGAAGAGTAATAGATGTCACATTAACAACAGAAGCAACAATTTGCAACGTCAAAAGATGGGAGGTTAAGGAGGAAATAACCTCTAGTGGTCATAATTCGATCATGATTGATTTCGAAAAAATATGGGATACGAAAGAGGAAAATTTCTCATCTCTAGATACCTAGTAGACAAGGCTGACTCGGAAAAATTCGACAGTACACTCGAGAATGCTAAAGATGAAATACTAAGAACAGTTATAGTAAGATGCATGTCGTGACCATGGCCAGAGAGGTCCGAGGATTCTTAACCATAGCTTCAAACGCTGCAATGCCGATTAAAGGAAGAAGAATATGTGGTACAAAGTGGTGGAAAGCTGAACTGACGGAACTTAAACGAATGGTATACCGAGCCCGCAAAAAATTCCAAAGAACAAAGAAACCAGACACAAGAGCGAATCTCCGTACTACGTATTACGTGGTTACAGAAGACTATGACAAACAAGTCGAAATCACGAAGAATCGTAGCTGGAAAGTATACGTGACTAAAGCATCAGCGGATCCATGGAAGTTTGCATATAAGCTCTCGTATCAAAGACTGAGAACGCAGGCGGTTATAGGCTCGACTAGGGGAATAGATAGCCCAACAATAGAGTGGGAGGAAACCCCATTCTCAACAGAAGTGATCAAATCCGTCCTTCTGGTTAGGACTCTATCAAAGTGCGGGTGGTAAAGAGATCATATAAGCAAATCAAATACATTTTGAAGGAGCTCTTCAATGGTTGCCTTTGTATGGGAATTGTCTTAAACGAATGGAAACACGCTTGTGCTGTAGCAAATATATCTGAAGCTCAGTTAATAGAGGAGCAGAAGAAAAGCAAGTCCAAATATGTCATTGGCATATTTCTGGACATTTCCGGCGCTTTAAAGAACGGTAATGATTCGTACTAATACAGGAAACATTAGACGAACAATTAATAAGGGCTGTTCGCAAGGATCGATGCTGGGCTCAGCACTATGTAATACAGTATCTTATGGAATCCTGAAAATTATTCAAGTTGCTGGCTATAACGTCACAGCTTAATATGATGATGGAGCAATTCTCATATAAGGATACTCGAAGAACGCCCTGCGGGAGTTGGGACAAGCCGCTATTAATATAGTGGACAAATGGTGCGAATCACACAAAATGACACTATCTGTCAGTAAGACAGTAATTATATGGCGAGACCCCCAGAAATCTACCTAAAAGGTAGACAACTTAAAACAGTCGATGCATTCAGATATCTTGGAGTAATCTTAGAGACTGGTATAATGGGCCTAAAAATTGTTCAACACGCAAACACAATCGCAAGTAAATGCAGAAATCTTTTTAATGCATTAAGGAAAATAGTAAAAAGAGCGTGGGACCTTGGCTATAGAGTGCTTAAAATAGTCTATAGAGGCTTGTTTGCTGCAATTGTTACCTACGGCATTGCAGCTTGGGGGCATATGCCAAACACGAAACACTGGAGGACATTGACTTTAGCTCAACGACATGTGCTAATGCGAGTCACAAGATCATATCGGACAGTTTCATCGGAACCAGTTCAAGTAATAGCAGGTGTGTGGCCAATAAAATTGGAAGCGAAAACTAGAAGAAAATTGTACTGCATTCGAAAGGGAATAGAATCCGAACTCGATGATTGGAAGTACGAACAAACGGTGGATACAGGCAGTACTACAGGACGGAATAAGGAACTACAGCTGGAAGCCAAAAAAGTGGTCTTACAATTACTTTTGACTAGGCGGCAAATAGAGTGGGAAAGTACTACTAAAGGTCGAACAACTTTTGTATTTTTCCCCAACGTTACAACAAGACTAGGCAAGTACTGGATAACCCCAAAATATTACACAAGCCAACTGCTAACAGGACACAGCAACTTTAACGCGAAGCTGGCATCGATGAACCTTGTCGAGTCAGACGGATATTTACGCGGCAAACTAGACACTAGCAAACACGTTATCCTGAAATGTCCGAGATGAGATATTCAAAGGAACGAATACGTGGGCTATCTGGAAAGAATAGGACGAGAACTTGGACGAATCGATGAATCGCTGATGGACAAAGAAATATATAGCGGACTCGAGGAATTCGCTATAAAAACACTTAAGAAGAAAGAAGAAGAGGACAGCATATAAGGAGACTATGATATACTCGACTAGACGGGCGTGGGAGAAGGGATGGACGGTTGAAGCGGGGGGGGGGGGGCATCAATCGGGCGGCCCATGGCTGTCCGGTTGCAGTACCTGCGCGCTTTCATCTTTCCCTAGACCTTAAAGTCTTTGAGCGAACATACATTTTTAGCAAAACCTCATCACCAAGTTACGCAGGACATTATAGCTCCATGATTGTGGCAGAATTAGACGTCTGCCATAAGAAGGGATGCAAGTCGTGAGACAAAAAGAAGGGCTTAAGAGAAGTAAAATTCTTCAAAGTCGCGCCACGGCGGCAGAGCCAGGAGAATAGATTCTCCTGGTCGGAAGCCTCCAAGCGGCTATCCCCGGGTTCATTTCTTTCGAAAACGTAGCTGATGCCCGTAAATATCTTCGGAGAACTCTGCTAGGCTAATTTTTGTCAAATCCGGGGCGACTCCCTAGTGTATTTCTTTGGATAATGGAGAACTGGGATAATGAAATTTTAACGTAATGAAAAATAACAAAGTTCAAAACCGATGGTATATCAAAAGACTATGTATAGCGGACCAGTTTTAAACCTTAGTTTGTTTAAGGAAATAAGACAGATTCCAACTGTCCCTATCTGATTTCGCGTCCATACCTTCATGCCTGGTCTGGGATTGTTTCGGAACATAATTTTCAAAAAGTAACCCGGCGCGCGTAAACGGTGGGAGCTGTTTTCTCCCTTTCAAGGTAGTTTAGTTCCTTGATAGCAGATTAGTGGTGAACTTACATGGATTAACGGGATTCCCACGACGGTTTGACGGTTTCAGGGGCTTCTTCACTATGTCAGGAATACAGAAAACTAGGAAATTCTAAAAGTTGTAGAGTACATTTACGCTATACAAGACCGAAAGCGTTTCCTCAAACACCACAGGAAATCAGAAAAAAATGCAAAGAAAAATAGCTTTAGAAAGTGTGTAACGGAAGAGGGAAATAAAAACCCTTGAGGTATTTGCTATAAATTACAAGCTGATAAGCAATGTGGCCGATGAACAAGTGTAGAAAGTAGTTATTTCTTGCTCTAAAAAGTCGCCAGATGTCGCTAGTTGACACAATCCCTTCTAGTCTTTGCTTTGCCAATGATTTCATTTAGTAACTCATGGTAACTTTGGGTAATTCTAGTGCTTTTCATGCTCCTCTCAATACCGTTTTTGATTTGTTGCTTTTCAAATATATATCCGTTGCCAACTTAATCATCAAAAATCAGAAAGTCGCCAGTTTTGGTGCTGTTTTCATAACAAAAACTCAAGAATTGAAAAGAGTCGCCAGTTTCGTCGCTATCACAGAAAAAAGATGCTAAGGTTACGCCGTGTCGCCGAGCTAAAAAAAAAGTCGCAATTCAGTTTCAAAAAACGCTAAATCTAGCGACAAAATCACTAAATCGGCCACACTTCTGACAAGTTTAGAGTAGAGCATGTACACGGGAACATGAAAACACAAACAGGGTATACAAAAATGGCAGAGGAAACTGCAAAGATTATATTGGATGTCCTGGTATCTGACGCGCATCTCACTTATAAGGGAGGTGGCAAAGATAGGTTAGATCCGCGTTCGTATAGTCCGATATGATCGCTGATGAAAAGCTTTCAGATAGGCAGTTTGGTTTCAGAATTCGGTGATCTACCGAGGACTCTTCGATTGATTTCAGAAAGATGATTGACTCTTGCAAGGAGCCACATGCTCTAGGGATCTTCTTTGACATCGCTGGAGCGCTTGATAACGTACCCTGGTCGATGATCTTGGAGGGCCCAAGGGAGACAGATTGTCCGAAAACCCTCTATAATTTGATGACAAGTGACACGGGAACATAAAAACACAAACAGGGTATACAAAAACGGCAGAGGAAACTGAAAAGATTATATTCAATGTCCTGGTACATGAAGCGCCTCTCACTGATTCGGAAACAAATCCTGATGGCAGAGATGGTTGCGAATATCTTGCTCCTTTGATAGATGAACCAGAGTTCACTATAGAAGAGGTGGCTAGCGCAGTTAAGGCTCTGCCAAATGGTAAAGCCCCAGGACCCGACTTGGTAGAAGTGAAGTTCTTAAGATGGCTTGTCCGATTTTGGAAGACGTGCTGGTTGAATTATTAAATGCGTGCCTAAGAAATTGTGTCTTCCCTGCAGTTTGGAAGCAGGGATTACTCTGAGCACTTTATAAGGGAGGTGGAAAAGACAGGCTAGGAATGCTTTCCTACAGACCGATACGTTTGCTGTCTGTACTCAGAAAGCTGTTCGAAAAGTTGATATTGAAAAAATTAAATAAAACTGTTCTGACTAACAAAAACGTTTCGGACAGACAGTTTCATTTCAGAACTGGGTGATCTACCAAGGACGCCTTGATTGGTTTCTGAATCATGATTGATTCCTGCGGGGAACGTTATGTTTTGTGGATCTTCTTTGACATAACTGGAGCTTTTGATAACTGACTATGGTCGATGATCTTGAGGGGCCTAAGGGAGAGAGCTTGTCCTAAGAACCTTAAGAATTTGATGAAAAGTTATTTTAGTGATAGGACAGACTCTCTCGCTTTTGGAGGAGGGAAAATAGTTTCTGAAAAGACCAAGCGTGGATGCCCACAGGGATTAGTACTTGGGCCAAGTTGTTGGAATATAGTATTTGATTCTCTGCTCTTTGAATTAGAAAAATTAATCAGTGAAATGATCATGGTGTGCGCCGACGATTTATCTGCACTCATAGCTGTTAATACGAGAGACGGCCTAGAGGAAATGGGACAAATAGCTGTAGATTTGACAAGTAAATAGTGCAAGTCGGCAGGATTGCAGGTTTCCGAGTCCATGACGGCAATCATGTTCATTAAATACGTACCCAGAGCTCCAAAACCGTTTAGTCAGTTAGAAAGTATGCAAAATGAGAACCACATTCGTGAAGATAAAATGAGAATGAGACGATGAAATAGAGGGCTCAATCAAACGAATAGGGCGAGTTACGGTAAATGCACGGACCGACATCCGGTGATAGAGTTGAACGGTAAGGCAATAAAGTATGTAACAAAATTTAAACTACTGGGAGTACACTATGAAGAGAAGTTGGATATTCAGACCCAGTGCGACAACTTGTCAGAGGCGCTGCGAAGCGTCTTTCATACGCTTTCAAGACTTGCAGGGAGCAAGTATGGTTTAAATAGTAAAACTTTGAAGATCATTTATCAAGGGGTTTTTGTTGCGAAAGCGACTTATGCAGCTTGGGCGTGGTACGACCAAGCGGCTAGTAATCACGTTGCAGTGATTACTGAACTGATGCGCTCCCTGTAATAGCTGATGTTTTTCCAATCCGTATAACTCTTGAAGGAAGAGTCGCGCGATCGTTTGTAAGATGAGGAATTGAAGCTAAATTGGGATATCTTACAAGTGCAGCTGGTACACAGCCACATGAACCAGCTGAAAATTCCTGTACAGGAAACTGGGCAGGAACCTGACAGGTTCCTTTGGAGGTTCCTGCACAGGTTCCTGTACAGGAACGTACGCAGGTTGCTGGTACACCGGTTGCTGCCGCGGATCCTGCGAGGAAACCTGCGCACGTTCCTGTAGAGGAACCTGGGTATTCAAATACCTGTACAGGTTCCTGCATTATCGTGGATGTTGTTGCAAGAAATTCCCTAGGGAGGATCCTGTACAGGTTCCTGAGCAGGTGGGACACTCACAAGAACATCTATGTCCCACATGAATATTCCTGTAAAGGATCCTTCACAGGAACCTGTAGAGGATTCTTCACAGGAACCTGCGCGCGCGAAGGATCCTTTACAGGTTCCTAGAGGAATATTCAGCTGGGGAATGTAGACTTAGTATAAAGAAGGAGGCTTTGCGCCTCTGGCAATTGCAATGGGCGCTGGCGCCCCATGATACGATAATGTGCGAGTACTTTAAAAATGTTAGGGTTAGATTTGCTTCATGCTGGACTTCATACCATCACGTGAAGCAGTTTATCTCTGGACACGGTCGGTGTTGGAGGGTGAACAAATAGAATGGGCAAATGTAGCTAGTCACTTGTTCAGCGAAAAGGCTCGCAAGCTCTTTGCAAAATTCGCCAGGAAGGTCCTTCTTCGCAAGGAAAAAACTGAAAAAACGAGATCAGTAAATATGGGAAATCTCAGCAGCAGGTTCGTTGGAGCCGCTGTGGGAATCGGGTATGTCCTGGATATCTCGAGAACCAGAGGTCATAGGCAGAATCATCATCATCATACTCAACAACTCATAACTACCTTACTATTCCTCCAATAAATTAAAGTCTCCAAAACGAAAAGGTGAAGCTGCTCCTTGATCATTTGCTTGCAAATGGGCAGGGAATGGCTAGAAGCAGTTCCTTCCCGTTTGGTCCCCGCTGTAAACACTCTCTGTTTCATTCGTGGACCTGCAATTGGCTAATCTTCTTCCCTCAGATGAGGCACCTTGGGTCTTCTGGTTCGATCTGATTTCGCATTGAAACCTTCATCACGTTTTTTTACGAAATTTTCGAACGGTTTTTCTATAACCGCTTCCTTGGAAGAAACTAATTATGGGTAGAGCGTTCCTCGTAAAGGGGGAGAGCTGCTAGGCCGATTCGTTCGGCGAAATCGTCAAATCGAATAGATTAGCGCGGACTTCTTTGTCCCTATCTGATTTGGCATCGAAACCTTTATACTGTGGTTTGCGAGTGATTTGGAACATAAATGCAAAAAACTGTGCCGGCGCGTTGAACGGCGGGAGTAATTTTGTGCCATTCAAGATAGTTTAGTGCCTTGAGATCAGCTTAGTGGCGTACATATACAGATTAACGAGATTCCCACTGTCCCTATCTGATTTTGCATAGAAACTTCTGTGTGAGGAGTAGGTCATAGGTCAAATCAATCGACGCGACCTCTAATTGCGTAAATTAGCACGGACTTCACTGACCTTAATCTTGATCGAGCGAAACCACTTTCCACGTGTAAGGGCCGTCGAACTCTCCTTGGTGAGTGGAATGGTGTCGAGAAACTGATTCGCGTGGATTCGGTTGCATGAGAAACTAATGCGCGTGAATATGACTTGTAAGAGAAACCAATGCGCGTGA